>JADRCD010221721.1:0-38617 GCA_019843815.1 Montemys delectorum | reverse complement strand
TTCTTTCTTTGTTAGGTCTTTGTGTGGTTTAGGTATAAGAGTAATTGCAGCTTCATAGAATGAATTGGGTAGAGTACCTTCAGTTTCTATTTTGTTGAATAATTTGAGGAGTATTGGTATTAGGTCTTCTTTGAAGGTTTGATAAAACTCTGCACTAAAACCATCTGGTCCTGAGCTTTTTTTGGTTAGGAGACTATTAATGACTGTTTCTATTTCATTAGCAGATATGGGACTGTTTAGATCGTTGATCTGATCTTGATTTAACTTTGGTACCTGGTATCTGTATAGAAAATTGTCCATTTCATCCAGGTTTTCCAGTTTTGTTGCATATAGGCTTTTGTAATAGGATCTCATGATATTTTCGATTTCCACAGTGTCTGTTGTTATGTCTCCTTTTTCATTTCTGATCTTGTTAATTAGTAAACTATTACTTTCAGTGATAACGTTGGGCTAATTGAAATTATGACTTAGACTCAATTGATTTCCTACCTCATCCTATCGTCCTCACAAAAAGATAGGTATGTCAGTGAGGATAGATGTGTCACTGAGCAATTGTGATATTAAGGAAATTCAGTGACAAATTTTGTGTACTTGGTACTTCTCAAGAACATTCCTTAAAATAAATTCCAAAAATCCACAGGAAGCCATTAGGAAAAACTGGAAAGTTATTTCTAGTGTTTTGAACTTTTTTTCCCTGATACTTAAGTTCTTTTGGTCTCATTATTTTCTGATACCTAAGTTCTATTTTTCTGATACTTAAATTTATTTTTCTGATACTTAAGTCTCATTTAGTCACTGAGATTAGCAATAAATGGCTAATATCTTCTTCTAACAGTGGAGTGATCATAGGAATTTATGTAAGATAACATTGTGTTGAAGAATATAACATGCCATGGTGACAGATATGGAGAACCCCTTAGGTTCTAATTATTTCCCAAATGCTCTACACAACACTCGTCTCAGAATCTCCATGGTGTTCCTCACCACAGGCCTCTCATTTTCTGAAATTATATTTTTAAATGTTATTAAATTGAATTTATTGTCACTATGTATCTATTACCACTATGTGATGGGCGTGTTGCTTGCCACAGCAACATACATGTGGAGATCAGAGTACCATAAATGGTACGGAGATGGTAAATGTCACAGCTGTGAGCTTTTAGTGGGGAGAGAACAACTTTTAGGAGCTGATTCTCTCCTTTCATCTCCAAATGTGTTTCAGGGGTTGAACTCAGATCTCCAGGTTTAGATGACAATTCTATTATTCATCACTTATTTTGATTGATGTTTAAGCAATGAAGTTTACTCCAATGAATCAGATGTTAAGAATCTGTGGGATAATACAAGTTTGAATGTACAAAAATAAAACCCAGTTACCCTCAGTGAGTAATGTTTATGTGATATATAATACTTTTAAGTTTTGGAATTCAGATTATAATGAGAAACATTTGCAAAAGCTGGATGAAATGGCTTTTGATTAGTGCTCAGAATAGGAAAATCTGTGTGATATTTACATATAGATTGGGATATGAGCTCCATCTTATTCTGAGATCATAGATCCATTTTCAAAAGAGCTGAGGAAACAAAAGAATACAAGAAATCATTTCAAATGATGTGTGAGGCCAAATAGCTTGGTAGATTTTTAAAGGCAAAAACTCATTGTTTGTTGGGACTCAAGACCATGCTTCTAAGTTCTATAATGTTCGAGATAAAAAACTTTTTTGAACAGCAATATTTCTTATTTTCTTGAGTGTTTACAAAAGGAGCAGTTATTGTTATCATTGAGCTGATGAAAAAGTTCAACATTGCTCAAGAGTTGTTGAAGATACAGATCTAAATCCTGAGCCAGTCCATTTGAACATAGGACTAATACACAGACCAAAGAGAATTTAGTTAAAAAGAAATCTTATCTGGAATCACATCATGGATCTTAGACCATTTGGATTTCCTAACAAAATAATAAGAGCAATGGTGGTACCTATGCAGCTCAAAGAAGGATTTGGACTGTCTTCTCTGGGTGAATAAACACAGCACCAGCATCCACCATTAGGAACTCATTTTCACTGATGATCCCAGTGTTTTACTGAAGCCAACTGGTTGTTTATGTAAATGAATTTGTATTTATTTTTATAATGTCAAAAGTGAGTATGCTACATTTATATTGTTTCCATGTTTCATTCTTTTCTCTTCAAATTCTCTTTCCCTATCATTTTGTAGGGGGTTTATGTCTTCTTCGATAGTTAATATTGTTATATACTGTTATATTCACAGACACACACACACACACACACACACACACACACACACTGCTAACTTCACTTAGTGTTTCTCATGCATAAATGTCATTAGGGAATACTGCTGGGGATTGAAAAACATATCAGAGTGCTTGTCCTTGGAGAAAACCAATTCTATCTTCCTATGAATTCATTGACTGCTTATATACAATTATTTATCTAGGGGAGGGACTCGTGAAATTCCCCCTAACAAGACTGGCAGATCAACTGCAATTTGTCATCATGTAGGCATTATTCAGGCATTTATATTGAAGAAATGTCTTGGGTGCTGCAACCCTGTTCTTTTTAGATACATTATCTAGCTGTAGATACTCTTGTTTTCTTGCTCTTAGGATCTTTCTGCTCCCTCTTCTATATGTTGTAGATATACTAATTGGGGAATTAACAGCCACTTATTCTCTGCATTTTGACCACTTGTAGCTGTTTGTAATATCCTTTGCCCACTGTAAAAGAAGCTTCTTTGATGAGGGACAAGAGATAGACTTACTGGTGGTTATAAAGGTGTTGAGAATACAGTTGGAAGCCAAAACGACATTAGTAGCTTCTGCTGTAGGTTTTGCAACCACTGCAGAAACTTATACTGGCTAAATTTACGGTATCAGGTATTGGCTCCTTTCTATTTATCAAGCTTTGAGTATAATAAGATATCTTGGTTACCCTGGGTTATAAGCATCACTATTGCACTGTTGGAAATATTTTGCTGCACCTTTTTCATTGCTGCAGTTTACAGGTTTGGTAGGTAGATGTGGCTATTGATTTTATTGTTCCCTTGGCACTTTATTTTTTAATTCTTTATTTATTTACCTTTCAAATGCTATTCCCCTTCCCTGTTTCCCCTCTGCAAAACCTCTGTTCCATCCCCTCTTCCTCCTGCTTCTACGAAAGTGCTCCCCCATTCCCGCCTCATTGCCCAAACATTCCCCTACACTGGGGCATCAAGCCTTCACATGACCAAGGGCCTCTCCTCCCATTGATGCCAGACAAGGGAGGAAGCTTTCAGGTCAGTACCAGTTCAGTTCCTCCAAATCATGTGCTGCCGGCTAATTCTTTCTATTTTTAAAATTTATTTATTTATTTTCTTTTTATTAGATATTTTCTTTATTTACATTTCAAATTTTATCCCCTGTTCTCATTTCTCCTCCAAAAACCTACCTATCCTATCCCCCCTCCCCCTGGTCACTAACCCACCCAGTCCTCCTTCCCTGTTCTGGTATTCCCCTACACTGGGGCATCGAGCCTTCACAGGACCAAGGGCCTCTCCTTCCATTGATGTCCCACAAGGCCATCCTCTGCTACATATTTCTACTGTGTACAAAACCTCATCTCTAGTCTGACTTCTCAGATTCACTCCTCTATTCTTCTCTACATTTCTGGCTCTCTAGTTCTTCTGGCTCTGGCAGATATTGTGTTGGTTCAACATGTCACAGTCCTTTTTCACCAAGAATTACAGCTGAACATCATTTTTGATTTTGTAAGTGACTGGATTTGACCTTAGGTTGGAGGTCAGTTTATTGAAATCTCTCCCCCCTGCCTCTCTCTCCATCCCTCTTTACTTCCCTTCCTCCCTTCCCTTCACTGAATGAAATGAAGGTAAATAGAGACTAGAATTGGGACCAGAATGTGGGGCCCAATACTTTCTTACCACAAGCTTTGAGATGGCCTAATGAAGAACTTTCAAACTTGAATGTATATCATCTACTTGACCTGTAGAGATGGACCTTGGATTTATTATACTTTATCGTATATTTTATGTGTATTTTAGGGGATGGTGTAGTGCATGTGTCAGAGCACATTTTGAAATTAAGGGAATACTTATGGGTAACAGAGATCAAACTCTGGTCAACATCCTTGGAAGATGGTTTTCAGAGATGTTCATCCATCCTGTTGGTCTGGACCTGCAATTTTGTGTCTACTTTGATCATTGGAACATATAGACTAAGAAATTGGAAGTGATTTTGATGAAATTGATGGCCTTCAGCTAAGAAAATTAAAAAAATAATAGAATATGCCTTTCAGAATGAAAAAAAGTGCTATTTGAAAGCACATAACAATAATTAGTGCAGAATCAAAGGATTTGGGGAGAAATTGGTACACCTGTCGTGTACAGTCAGTGTTCATGGTAACTCCATTTTTGCACTCTATAAGCAAGTTTCCAGTACTCTATTTAAAAGAGTGATGATATTTATATCTTCCTGAAATTTCCACCTAGTCAAAGTCAAAGCATAATGTACACAATACAAATACAATAAGAATTGTATTTGAAATATTGAGATCTGGTCAAGATTTTTGTGATTGTATGTATCAACCATTAAGTTTAAAATAACATTAATTTATAAAGTTGGTATTGAAAATTGGCTCATAATATGAACAAGTCATTTAATTTAATTATAAAATGAAGGACTTCTGTTACACAGTTGGCATAGAGGTCAGAAAAAAGACATACACGCAGAGAGAGATGACTTCATTAGATCCACTAAAGTGGTGTGGTGACAGGACACCACACCGTGACCAGAATATTACTGCCAAGCAAAGAGCACCTTGAAACTCAATGAGACTTTGCAAGATTGTTAGGATGCAAATAAGGTATAAGCAGAAAAGCATTCATCAAAATCTGGGTTTGTAATAAGTTTTAAAAGCAATATGGGAGTAGATTCAAAAATTTGAGGAGACGTAAGTTTCCCTAGAGACTTACCTAAGCTTTCTTTTGGTTAAGAGGAAAGTGCTAGATAATGGTAGAAATTACTCAGGTTGGCTCACAGGAACAATTGGACCCATATTGAATCAGGAAAAAAATGCTGAGATGGTTGAACAGCCAAACTCAGAACAATCATATTTCTTCATTTCCCATGTTGTTACGGTGATTTGTGCATTCAGAGCCTAACAATGTGGATGGCATGAAGGATAAGTGATTATGCATTCCTGAGTGGCTGCATGAGAGTTCACAAGGAAGAAATTACCACCTCAGAATAAATGTTTTGTTGTTGCTTGAATAATGATAGCTGTGCATTTGTCTTTTTTTTTTTTTCCTTCTTGGCAAACACGATTCATGTCAAGGTTTTAGTGTTACATCAAGCAAAAGATTCCAACTGAGAAATGGTACTGTTGTCTACACATACAACTCAAATGTATTTCTCCTATGAATTGATATTATGGAAGGGCCGTGCAGTGCAAACAGTTGGTGGCATCTTTCAGAGAAGCAGATTTAGTAATAAGGATGGTTTTATATATGCATTTTTGTGTAGTCCTGTTAAAAGATGCAAAAAGCCAAGTGACTTTATTTTAAATCCTCAGGTGACATTTTTTTCACCACAAGGTTTTGTAAAGACAACCAAGAGTAATTTTATATATTGTCTTGTCCCTGTTCCAATGTCAAATATTATAAAATATCATATATATGACTATATATATATGTATATATATATATATATATATATATATATATATATATATATATATAGCCATCCTGGGAACTTTTGGTAGAATGCCTATAATTTGGTCCAAAGTGGCCCAAGCATAAAGATGATGTATAGCCTTTAGAATATTCATGCTAAACCTTTCCTGTTTGAAATTTCAATATAATTAATATCAATAGTTTATTGCCTTTTAAGAAAAATATTTCCAATATAGTTGCAAGACATTAATTAAATTGTAAATTTAATTTATATTTATTTTAATTATAAATATAATTTTACAATGATTGAATTTCCATATGCTCTTTCCTGACAACCTATGTTTTTAAAGAATTATTTATTTTTATTTTATGTATATAGTTTTTTGCTGCATGTTTGCATGTGCCAAATCCAGAACATAACTTTAAATACCCTGGAAATGTACTTACAGACAGTTATAAGTTGCCATATAGATGCTTGAAATGAATCCTAGATTCTCTGTAAAAACAGTAAATGCCCTTAAGTACTGCGCCATCTCTTCAGCCTGTGTATTTTAATATCATGGCACACACATTTTCACAACTGTGGTGACATATTCATACCTACATACCTATCTCCAAATACCTCTTAGTATGTATGTCATATCTCAATGTGCTGTAAAACATTATGCTATTGAAAATTTCTGTAAATGCCTAATAATTTTTTAATTCCTAACTAGTACTGTTTGAACATACTATAAACACTTAATTTAATATGAATTTCTGAATCAGTCAATCTACTCTATATTCTCTATATTATCAACATATGCTGTAATAATCATTAATGTCAATTAGTCCAAATGCTCAGAATACCCAGGATACAACTTAAAGATCATATAAAGCTCAGCAAGAAGGAAGGCCAAAGTATGGATGCTTCAATCCCACTGAGAAGGGGAAACAAGGTCTTTATAATAGGGCCTCCATCACAAGGTTCATACACTGAGCCAATGTAAGACAGTGGTCTGTTGACAACGTGGGCCCAGTCGAGTAATAAGTCTAGAACTCTAAAACCCCAGTGGGCAGTTTCTGCCAGCAAGGGATGGAAGGCATTCACCTACAAGTCCTGGGTCCTTGGCTCCTTTATCAGTCACAACCTCTCACAGCTTCCCCCTGCAGGAGATGTGTGCTCTGTCAAGTAGACAATGCCCCAAGCTCCCAGAATTCTAGCTGGACCCTACCCCCAGTCACCAGACCATAGCCAAGCATGGCCCACCCCACAGATGGATAGCCATACCTCACACATTATAAGGGGTGTTTTGCCCCCCCTCCTCTCTCTTGCCTTCTTCCTTTCTCCCTTGCTCTTTGTTCTTTCTCTTGCCTTCTTGCCTTCTTGCTTCCTTTCTTCCTCTCTTGTTCTTTGTCCTCTCTCTTGCTCTGCTTTCTTGCTTTCCTTTCTATCTCTCTCTCCTTTTCTTCCCCTCTCCTTCCTCTCCTTCCTCTTCTTCTGTTTTCTTTCTCCTCTTCTTTCTTTCTCCAGCCTATTTTCTCTTTCTTATAATAACATATTTCAGGATTATGCATTGCCTCCTTTTAACTAATGCACCATGCAGCCACAACCATCGGCAGCAGAGAGACATACACCCACAAGCCAATTCAGTTCTGCTTCAGCAATTTTCGGAATTGCTTTTTAAAAAAGGGAAAGAGAGGTCAGTAGTAAAAGCTACAATAGTAAGACCACTTGTGTGGTGTCTGATGAAAATGGGGCAAGGTTTAAAAAAATGATTCTTACAAAAAAATAAAATAAAAAATAAAAAAATCAAGATCCACTGTTTGTAACCACAGTGTAATACCTTCCTGTGGATTGTCGTCCATAGCTTACAGTCCATTGGGGTTAATACATTGGTAGCACAGTCCCCAGAATAAGGAAATGAAAAGGGGTGGAACCTTTAAGAGATAGAATCTGGTACAAATAGGATTACTGGAGGAATCATACAGGAAAGGAACTGAGGTTGCTATTTTAGAACCCTGGTTAGTCCTCTCACAGTTGTAATGAAAGAACAAACATGACCTCTTCCTGGTCCCTCTGGCATCCTGTGCTGCCTTGCGACCATTATGGATACACCTACACATCAATGGCACTTACAATTAGGTGTCCATCTGACACTGAATGCATCAAACCAATCAATTTAAAACCCTCAGCTTCCAAAACTGGGAGCTATCGAAGCCTCTCTATTTTCAAATTAAATTATTCAGCATCCAGTATTTCTTATTGTGACTGGTAGTGGGCTAATGCAAATAAAATAAAAATTTTGGTCTATTTTTATCATTAATAAAAAAAGAAAACTCTTGTTTCTCTTTCAAATCTGTACTTTTAAGGTTTTAATGAATTCTTGAGTATAATTTTGAGATAATTACAAGATAATATTTTCTAGCTGAGTAGAATTTAAGTTTTATACTGAAAGCTCCAGGAAACACGGAAATGTACATTTTGCAAACTTTGGGAATTTTTTACTGTCAAATGAGTAACTCATGCAACATAAATTTGATTTGTTTTATTTTACTTGTATCTGGTGTTTCTCTCTGAAACTGTCTTTTTCCATACCAAGGACAAAATTAATGGTTATTTAGTTTCCATTGCCTTCAAGCATTCAGTTCTAAAACATAATTTTACACATGTTATGTTGTACAAACTCCTCACCTATATTAATGTTAATGAATTATATTTCCCCTGTGAGTGATACATCTTATTTTTATAGAGATAATTTTTACTGATTTTTGATTACTTCTAGTATCTTTTGGATATGTTGTTGAATGTGTCATTTAAAACATAAATAACTTATCTTACATATAATAGAAAAGTACATTTGAGTTGGATTACTGTGAAAATTAGTGCAAAATATCTATATAGCATATATTTCACAGAAAAACCTAATTTGAGGTTATTTTAAAAGTGAAGGTTAGTGCTGAAGAGAGGGCTCAGCAGTTGTTTTCCAGAAAACCTGGGTTCAATTCTAAAAATCTATGTATCAGCCCACAATGGTCTATAACTCCGTTTCCAGGAAATTTAAGACCATCACTGGTTTCTTCTAGCCTCCACAGACACCAGTCATGTACACAGTGTATAGATAGCTATGCAAGCAAATGATTTAAATAATGATTTAAAATATTATAACCTTTAGGTAAAATTTTGAATCAAGAAAGATGAAAGACATATATATTAGGTAATAAATACTATGCACAAAGTGTGTGTTAGACTAGTATATGATGTCATCTAATTGAGTTACTTACATAAACACATTTAATAATATATCATAATATAAAGTTAATATATCTAACTTTATAATATCTTATAATTAATATAAAGTTAATAATTTAACTCTCATTAGACTTAATTTATTTTATTTGTACTTATTTTTATGTGGCCTTGGAGGTCAAAGGAAGGTAATAGATGCCCTGCATCTGGAGTTATGGGGATGAGGGAGCTGCCTATTGTGTATGCTGGAAATGGACTTCAGGTCATCTGTAAGAGGAGAATGCATTCTTAACCTCTCAGCCATCTCTGCATCTCTTGAAAATCGTCTTTTAAGCTTTTTCCACAAGTTAAAAAGAAATGACTACGCTGTATATAATTAATCTGATGAAGCTAATGAAATTCAATAACTTGAGTGATAATGTAAATTTAACTTAACATAAATATTAGATATCTTAAAATATTTGATGACATTTAGAGTCTACTCTATAATTTAAGCACCTCATGAACTATCTTCATCACATTAACAATGGAGAGAACATAGCTCATTCTCATTGAGAAAATTTCAGAAAATAGTTATTATCTTCAGAGGCTTTAGAGAAAATAGAGAATACTCTAATAAAATAAATGCACTTCTTTCCACATCATCTATTGAAAGAAAATAATTGCACATATACTTTCCTGTCCTTATTAAAACTAATTAACTTGAAAGGTGCCTATTAAATCTTTTAATGGATAGCAAGATCAATCTAATATTACCCACTAAATATAATAGTTTTAGACAGCCGCACTGTTTAAATAGACATGATTATGGGACCCCTTTACTTTGTGTTATCCATATTTACTTAGTGTCCTTCAGAAAAGAAATCTAAACTTTCATTCTTGTTAACAAGTAGGAAGGAATGTGACCTACTCTCCTGGTTATAAGCTTTAGGTGAACTGAAGTGAGAGTAAAGCATGAGGACTAGTTGGCATCCCAGAACCTGGATGATGGCTGACAACCATCTGCCAAACCAGTTACAGAAGATCTGATGCTCTCTTCTGGTCTCTGTGGTCCTTGCATGCACATGATACACATAAAGTTAGACAAACATACACAATAAATAAGTACATCTTCAACAGTTTCTAAAATACTTTGGAGACTACACTAAAACTTTACAGCTTTGCAAAGTATGAACAGAAGTAAACTAAGTAAATACATTTTAACATGTATTCGGTTGTTTGTTGGCATATATTCATTGTACCAAGTGTTTGGGTTCATAAAGAAAACTTCTTTCAAGTATGTCACCTAATTTGACAATGACCATCCCCTACTGTCATCTCCCTAATCCTACCCACCTTCCTCCCATCTTTTTTTTTTTTTGAATTCTCTAAGTCTCCCATTAAACTTTGTGTTAGATTAATTGGTGTTTTCCTAGTCTCAAGTGAAATGTTTGATTTTCATTAATTTTAAGCTCATCAGCTAGGTATTTGGTAATTAGACTGATAATATATAAATTTGAGCAAACAAGCCAAGATATACTAGCATCCAATGCACATGTATACATCATATATACAGTACTTTGCACTGTGTAAATCCAGAATAGTGGTTGGTGTTAGTTGAGGTTACACTACTTTGCAAATGTCTCCAGGTTTTGTTAAACAATGATAATTCCCAAAACTAAAGTTTTGAGTTCCTAAATTAAAATTACTCATTTCTCTAGATTCTCCCACCCCCACCATGCCCTATTGTCTCTCAGAACTGAGTGGCCAGGGAAGATGAATACTACCCATTTCACATTATTTCAGCTACCCTTAACAATGGCAGTATGGGATGAAAGAGACATTTTCAGTTCCCTTCCATCTCTCCCTTCTCTGCCCTGTAAGACAGTGCCTTGCTTGTGGATCTCCAGTTCTCTTCAGAGTTCTTCCCCAATAAAGCCTATATTATCAAAGAGTCACCTTTTCTCTTACAGTCCCTTCTTCTTTCTAATTCGCAGTTGGAACTAGGGCTTGTAAGCCATCTTATAAAGAAAATAATTTAGTGGATAATTCACAAGACAAAAAGAAATAATTTCAATCTTCTAAGGGCAGTAAATCTGGGAAAGGCAAATGTGTGGGAAGCTAATGATAGAGACTGTCTAGCTACATGATTTGTTTACAATGACTCATTCTCAATGTCTCATTGTGTCTAGTAATAAAATTAATGTCTTCCTGCTACAGTGATCAGAGGAAGGATAAACGGAAATGGACATATTGTCACAAAAAGGAGTTATTTGTTATTATGTGTTTATAGAGTACATAGGAGGAGGACTTTCACTATTTTTCAGCCCCAAATAATATTTAAGCCCCAATAAACTATTTAAGGAGATTCAATATTCTATGCTTTTTTTATATCAAATGAAGAAAATTATCCAAGTGAATTGTAAAAATTTAGATTATATGTATATAGAAAAATATTTGTAAATATACATGGTTTTCTGTATACATATACATTTTATAAGTATATACACAAATTTATATTATATTATATATACAAACATATATGCATACGCAAACATAGCAGTATGAGATTTCCAGAGAACAATCTGTCTGCACACTCCATGAAATCTAATACTGAAGAAACAGTTGAAGGTATCAATTGAAGATACTGAAATGAGCTTATTTAGAACTAACAATCTAAGGTCAGAGAAGTTACTGTATCAGAATTCCATCTCTGATGGTTTCTGTAAGTTGTCATCCTGGTGGTACCTGGAATAAACAAAAATGCAGGACCCTAGGCACATATGTGAGGCCTCACTTAACCTCTGTGCCTACAGGTTATAGATCATGTTGATTAGGTAGATTGAGGAGTAAGATCTACACTAATAGAACAAGAGCATTCCCAGGGCTTGAGTCCTACACTTTGTAGAAAGGAGAAAACTAGCTAAGCACAGGCACTCCTCTTCCTCCCCGTTCCCTCTCCTCCCTCTTCCTGTCCCCTCCCCCTACCCCTCTCCCTCTCCTTCTTCCTCTACTTCTTCTTCTCCCTCTCTTTCTCAGTTCCTCTCCCACTTCCTCTCCCTCTCCCCCTCCCCTCACCCTACCTCTCCCTTCCTCTTCTACTCCCTCTCCCCCATTCTCTCATTTCCTCTTCCACTCCCTCTCTCACTCCCTCTCCCACTTCCTCTCTCTCCCCTTCCCCTCCCCATCCCTCTTTCTCTCACCCTCCTTCCAGATCATGAATGTGATATGATTGACTTGCCTGACATGATAGTCTATACTCTTAAACTGTAAACTATACACCTTTGAGTTGCTTGTATCAGTTAATTTGATCATAGTAACTAGAAAGGAAATTAAGATATCACCATAGAGAATACTGGTACAACGAAACGTCATTGAACAAATTATTTTATAGTTATTTTTTCATTTTGTGTGTTTGAGCAGCATATCAAGGTGTGCTTGTGGAGGTCAGAAGACAGCTTTCAGAAGCTGGTTCTCAACTTCAACCATGTAGTGGTCCTGAGGATTGAACTTAAGTCATGAAGCTTGGCAGCAAGTGTCTTTACTCACTAAGCTATCTCACTGGCTGCCAAAAGGCTTTTACTGGGAATAAAATTGAATGGTGAAGTAAAAGAATCTAAGACTACAAATTGAGTCACACATCTAAGAACGATATAACCTCCATCATAAAGCTATTTTTCTCTCTTTTTTTTTTATCTCTTTTGCTTTGGTTTGTTTTTTCTGTTGGAGTATATTTGTGTTAACAACCTTTCTTCCTATCTTAGCCAGTCTCCATAACCATTATTCCTCCTTCTACTTCTTCTGTACAATAATATGTCACTATGACAATGGTTCTCAGCCTTCCAAATGCTGCAACACTTTAATACACTTTCTCATGCTGTGGCGACCTCCAACTATAAAATTATTTTTGTGGCTACTTCATAACTATACTTTTGTTACTTGATAAATAATAATGTTAATATCTATTTTCAGATGGTCTAAGGGGACCTGTATGAAAGAGACATTCAGTTCCCAAAGGGGTCACTATTCTCAGGCTGAAAACACTACAATATGAATTTTAATATGGCCTATGCTTTGATGCTATCAGATACCAGATCTTTTAGTTTCTGAAAATCTAAAAATAAATCAGTAGTAGTAGGTCTTAAAACAAGTGCTTTATGATGGTCTTCCTGTAGTAGCTGAATCATACATCTGTGTCTCACTCATAGAAAATTGCATTCCTTAGAGCTTACAGTACGATGTAGAGGAAGAAATTAATAATTAATCTAGAAAGCAGAGCTAATCTAGAACAGCATGGCAGAAGGCACAATGGCATAGCCATTGTCACTGCTGTAAGACTTTAGAATTCTAGCTCATGACTTACCATAGAATAATGGGAGTGTATTATAGGATGGACTGTGTTCTCATTGCCATTAATGCCTTTTTTATTATGCTTATAAAGTACCAGATTTAAAAAAAAAAAAAAACACAACATCTGGCTGAGAAGAATTCAAATTTAAAAAGAGAGAGAGAAAATCAAACTATGCAATTATTACCCAAATTGAAGCTTATCCTGTGATAAACTTTGGAAAGAAGACAAATTTTCCTTGAGACTTAGTCCAACACGTCCCTACCTTGGCTGCAGTAGTGGGTATTTATTTCTCTCCGAGGATTTTTTTTTCTGAATTAATGGCTCTCCTTCAAAAGGATGTCATTTGTAGCCAGTGTACTTTTCAAACCACGATTTTCTTGAACCAGTTCAATGGCATGAAAGAAAATATATTTAAATGTGAGTGGCTCCAATTAAAATACAAGGCTTTGTTTTAGTGAGATGAAACAGACTATAGAACAACTTAGCTCAACATCTAGAAGAATGTATAGGAATCTATTTCAGAGTTTTAATGAAAGAGCAAAACAAAAGCAACACTCCTAATTTCCCTGATTCTCATTTTAGGAAATGAAATTAAAAAGTCATCAACGTAAAATTGTTGCAAATTTTCGTGGCAGGACTCATAACCAATTGGATTTTTCTTGAGATGACAACTTTTCAATTTTTGGTACACATAGATGCATGCCACAGATGCTGCTGATTCAGATGTTCAATACATTGGACTGAGGACAATAGATGCTAATAGCACTGGGCACATGGGCATCCAGATACTGCTTTATAATGCTATTTGAAACGTAGTAAGACAATGGCACTTCAAAACAATACATTTTAAGACTGATGTAAGAAAGGCATATCATTAGTTATTTACATTAGAACATAAGCAAATGCTTATATGTCCAAAGTTCACAAAAATTAACTGGCCAAACATATAAAAATTTAAATATGAAAGTAAATAATGGCAACAGGTTACAACTTATTCCATACATTAAGTCTGTAAGTTTATGCCACTATAAATTAGAGGAATAGAAGAAAGAAGAGCATGACGTTTGTTTTGGAGATAGAAAATTGCCAAGTAACCAGTGTGCTCGTACATTTGCAACAATTCTTCCACAGCCTCCAGAGTGCTGAAGGTACAGGTATATGCCACCACTTGACTACATTTTTATCTATTTATTTATTCATTAATCCATTTATACAGTGTTTAGATCACAGCTAGGAATGACCTTTGCCAGGTTTACTGATCCTATTTTTCTCTTCCCATTTATTTATTTATTTATTTATTTATTTATTTATTTATTCACTCATATCCAATTGCAGCCCTACCCTGTCCCTCCCTCCTACAACACCTCCCAATTCCCCCTCCCTATCAGGTAACAGAGTTAGGGTAAGCCCCTTCTCCAGTTATTGCTGGACCCACATGAAGATCAAGTACCTGAAATCAGCTCTGGAGCTCTGATTCTCTCTTTTTTTTTTGTTTTTTGTTTTTTGTTTTTTTTGTTTTTGTTTTTGTTTTTTTTCGAGACAGGGTTTCTCTGTGTAGTCCTGGCTGTCCTGGAACTCACTCTGTAGACCAGGCTGGCCTCGAACTCAGAAATCCGCCTGCCTATTCTGATTCTCTCTTAAGGAGATCTGGGTGAAAGAGGGGTGCGGGAGAGGAAAAGTGCGGCAGGATCAGGTATGGAGGACAGGAGAGAAGCCCAGAGGGCCAGGAGAATGAATGGAAATATGCAGCTGCTAAAGGTGGGAGATGGGGAGTAGGGTAAACCTCTAGAAAATCCCAGAGACCTGGGATGTGAAAGGCTCACAGGACTCAAGAAGGTGACCTTAGCTGAAATACCCAACATTGGAATCTGAAGAAACCAGCTCCAGTAGATAGACAGGGTCCCCAGTGAAGGGCTAGGGTCACCACCCCACCTGTAACATTTTTGACCAAGAATTAGGTCTAAAAGAAATGCAGGAACAAAAATAAAGCAGAGAGTAAAGTAAAGGCCATCCAGTGAACAGACTAACTTGGGATTCATCCCATGGGCAGGCACCAAACCATAACATAATTAGTGATGCTATGATGTGCTTGCAGACAGGAGGCTAGCATGGCTGTCCTCAGAGAGGCTCTACAAGAAGCTGAACGAGACAATACTCACAGACAAGCATTGAACTGAGGTCAGGGACCCTTGTGGTAGAGTTAGGGGAAGGATTGAAGTAACTGAAGGATGGTAACCCCATAGGAAGACCAACAGTGTCAACTCACCTGGACAACTTGGAATTCCCAGGTATTGAGCCACCAACCAAAGAACATACACATCTGGTCCAAGGCCCCAGGCACATTTGTAACAGAGGGCTGCCTTGTCAGCCCTCAGTGGGAGAGATACACCAAATACTACAGAGACTTGATGCCCAAGGTAGGGAGATACAAGGGGTGGGCATCCTCTCAGAGGTGAAGGGGAAGGGGAGGAACATGGAGGAGAACTTTGTGAGGGGAGGAAATGGGAGGGATGTAAATTATTGTTTGGGGTGTAAATAAATGAAATAATTAATAAAAATGATAATAGTAGAAACCATATAAAAAAGAAGAGCTTCTAATCTTTATTTATTTTTGAGGGAAAGTTAAAGAGGGTGAAACCTATCAGACTATGCTCTTTTAATTTCTAAGTTACTCCACTCTCCCCTGCTGCTCTTTGTGTTCATTCTCCTAATTTTGCTCTCTCTTTCTGTTACATAATGTCACTGCTCTTTGGATTTGTACCTTTTTAGAGAAGAATAGATAACATATATTTTCCAAGTATCCTTTTTTTTTCAAAAAAGTTCAGTAAATGTTCAAACATAAATTCAAATCATAAATTGAATAAGAAGTTTACAACAGAGATATTTACATGTGTTTCTGTTAAGATTAGTCATCTAGATAGACATTCATTATCTGTCACTAGCTCCACAGGTTCATTGAGAGTCTAAAACTATAATTTTTGTGTCAAAGTTAACATTGAATATTTATATATAGATAAGCCCAGTCAAAATTCTAACTTCTGTCCTTGCACCTACAATAAATTTTTGATTTTCAGTTTAGGACCTTTAGTTAATTGTTTTACTGCTCTAAGGAATGTATTCAAAGTTGTAAATGGTCGCTTTCTATTTCAGAATCAATTAACTCATGATACATGAAGACTAGCAAAGTTCTAATTGCAGTATTCATATCATAGAGGGTCTTAATTGCAGTCCTATTATAAAGTGCCTAGTAATGATTAGTATAATTTTAGGAATTCTTATAGAATGATCATTAAGGAATTAAAAAATTATCTGTTTGTTTATGTAGCATTTCCATAAGACATTATGTCATCTTTGATTAGCTTAAAATCTATCCAATAAGGTAGACTAATGCCCAGGGATTATTATTTAGATTAATAATGACCAGAAAGGCATATCAATATCAGGAAAGAAATCTTTAGATTTGTTCCTCAAACCTTGCCTACAGGGCTCATTCATCATAGTTCTACAGTGAAATATTTCTAGAAGATCACCTGCTAGCCTTTAGCCTCTCCAAAACGGCTTCTGGCAACCGAGCTGCACATCTGCTACTATGTGGTGTGTGTGTGTGTGTGTGTGTTGGGGGTACCTACGTCCAGCCCCATATGCTCTTTTGTTGGTGGAATTCTCTAGAAGTCCCCAAGTATCCAGGTTAGTTGACTCTGTTGGTCTTCTTGAGAAGTCCCTATCCCCTCCAGGTTTGTCATAGTTAGGGTTTTACTGCTGTGAACAGACAGTATGACCATGGCAACTCTTATAAGGACAACATTTAATTGGAGCTGGCTTACAGGTTCAGAGGCTTAGTTCATTATCATCAAGGTGAGAACAAGGCAGCAGCCAGGCAGGCAGGCCCAGGAGGAGCTGGGAGTTCTACATCTACTTCTGAAGATTGCTAGCAGAATACTCACAGGCAGCTCAGATGGTAGTCTTAAAGACACCCTACTCCAACAAGGCTACACTTTCTAGTAGTGCCACTCCCTGGGTTGAGCATATACAAGCTATCACAAGTTTCCTGGATTCTTTCTCCAACTCTTCCATAAGACTTCCTGAGCTATTTCTAATAGTAGACTGTGAGTCTCTGCATCTTTTTCAGTCAGCTGCTGGGTGGAGCCTTTCAGAGGATAGTTATACTAGGTGCCTGTCTGTGAATCCAGGCTGACAGTTACAAACATAGCCTGAGGCTTCAAGGTCGTTGAAGGAAGAAAGCAAGCCTGCAATGTGTCTATATAGATCCCCTAAGACAGCTCAGTGCATTTCTGCCTAAACTGGCAAGGCTTGCTACTGCATTACTATGTTCATCTCACTCAGGGCACCTGTGCATCCAGGCCAACAGTAAGAAATAGAGCTGTCAACAGTGTCTTCACATGTTTCATCATTGTGACAGGCTTTGTCCAACGAAGAGGCATCAGGGTCTCACAGTGTGTTCCTGTAAATCCACTACCTGTGCAGTCACAGTGGTAATTGTTCCCTCCATCCACACACAGACCTCAATGGAGATGTGCCTGACTGGCACATTCATCAAGTTCACAGTGGTCTTCAAGGAATCCAGGCGCATAGTCACAGAAGTAAGGCCCCAAAACGTCTTGACACATGGCACCATTAAAACATGGCTGGGATCCACATTCATCAATTTCCAATTCATAGTTCATACCAGAATACTTTTGAGGACAGACAGGTGTATCTTTTGATCCTGTTTCTTAATGGATACAGGGAGTTCTGGATTATTTGTGAAGAATGTCTCTAAAATATACTGGGCAGTTTTAGTCATTCAACTCAAGAGAAATATTGTCAACCTAGAGGAAATTAGGAGATTCTGAATCAAATAAAAGCAAATTTCATTTGTCTTTACAATAAGGTTGCAATTTCCACCTCTATCTCAGAGCAACTGATTATTTCTTGAACATCCATTTGATCTAGATTCTTTCTAATATTGTCACACCGATGTTCTTCACATCAACACATTGACACTGGCTCTTCTATCTGAAGTTTTGTTTATTCCCTTGTTCCACATTTTTTTCAGGATCTAATTACACTTTTTGTTTCATTCTGAATCTATCATAGAATATTCACATCTTTCTACCTTCTTCAAATACTTACAAAACATATTGGTATTATTGATAGAATGTCTGGCTTATTTTAGTGTTCAGCTCCATCTACATTAGCTCAGACCATAACGCAAACACTACTTTTTCTCTCACAGTGTGATTTGTATATAAGTGATATTTTTGACAAGAGAAATACAACTTAAAACAATGAATGTATAGTATTTCATTTTGAAATTTAGAAGAACTATGATTTATGATTGGAAGGAAAATGCTTATGACATGACATCAGAAGAATAATAGTATCTTAAACAAGAAAATATGTTACTGCTTAATTAGACTAGCATTAGATATTAAATGAATGAACTCACTAAATAACCAATATGCACATTCTTTTCCCATTTGGTTATTAATTATTCTATGCTTTAGAATACATTATCCAGAAATGAATATAAATCAGAATAGTCAACCATAATCTAACCACAATATAATCCAGATTTCTAAGCTACTATTTTAGACACATATTTACTTATATTACATCTAATATATATATATATATATTTAGTAATACATATACTTATATATATATTATTTACATAGTATATATATTATTTATATTTTTATTTAATTATATTTGATTACATTATTTACCTTATATTATATTATTTACATAAATAAATATTTGTATTTATATGTTTTATATTTATATAGATTATATATAAGAAATATAATACACATATTTTCATATAATATTTATATAATATATATTGCCTATTTTTATATTACATATATTTAGTTGTATTAAATTTACTTATGTTACATCCTGATTTTCTAAAACAGTACTCAGTAATTTGTATTGGTTATGATTTTTAAACTTTGAGTCTGTTTTTGACAATTTCATGAATGTATAAAGTTCACTCTCTCATTTTCTTCATACATATATTCTTCCTGTTTCCTTCTTATAAGCCCCTTTCCCGTGTTCATAACTTTTTATTTTTATTTTGAGACTTAATGAGTTTAATCAAGATTATTTTGGGGACAATGACTTTGAAATTATCTATTTTATGAACAGTGTCTTACCATAATTTATTTTACATCCACTGGTATAAAATATAGAAAACATTGATATCATTACTAGAATATTTAACAATAAATGCATAGGTCATACTTAGACAAATAAAAAAGGATAACTTTATTTAGCTCAAAGTATAAAATATAGCAGGGATAAAATAAATTCTATTATAATTCAATAATCTATATATTTATTGTTTAATTTTTACTATAACTTTTGTTTAGTTCTTAAAGCTTAGTTCTCTTACTGACATCTCTCACTCCATTGTAGCTATCAATTGGATAGACTGAGTAACTCTATTTAATACCCACAGCATTCATTACCCCTGCCAGTTTTGGGTCTAGGCAGGATGAATCAGCAATGAAGTTGTCAAGTAATTAACAACAGAAAGCAGAATAGAAAAGCCCTAAATAATGTCCCTTCTTCTGTAACAGGTCCTTATAGTTTTTGCATTTCTTTGCTTCAAATGTTTATTAATATGCATGCTTATGAGTGATTCTCTGTTGACTGCTCTAATTGAGATGCCTGACAAATTAATACACAATTTTTACATTATTAATGCTAAACATAATTTTTCAAATCATTACTTTAAAATGTCACATAAAACTATATTATAGGGATTGAGAAATGGCTTAATGTTTAGGAAAACTATGTGCTCTTCCAAAGGTCACTAGTTCAGTTTTTAGCAGCAACATGGCAGCTCACAACCTTCCATAACTCTAAGTCCCAGGCAATCTGACAACCTATCCTGGCTTCCGGAGGCATTGTATGGATGTAGTGCACAGACATTCAGGTCAGCAAAATACCTATATACATAAATTAAAATATTTTCAAAGTGCTTTATAAACATTAAGGAGTTAATTTCTTAGAACACTTCAGTGTATCTGGTAACTTTCCTGAGGTACTTCTGGCCGGTAGATTTTAGTCTTGTCTATTGACCTACAAAATTTAGAATTCAAAAGTCAAAGCAATAGTGGACATAGTTTAATTAGCCTCAGTTTTTAGTATAAAGAAGCCTAGGAATATTTTGCTCTGTGAGCACACTGTCAGGACACTCTGGCCTACCTTGGTAAATTAGGCCTAAAAGGATTGCTGGAACAACTGAGGAAACGTGAGGCTCTTGGGTCATTTCCCACAATCTTAGTTTAAATCATATTTTGTTTTTTGGACTTCAGATCCAACAGGTAATGATTTCTTTAGTCTGGATTGCCAATGTTGACGTTAACCAAGAGAATGAATTCTATTTCTAAAAATAATCAACTTGAAAACACTATGCCCTCTAACATTCATTTTCTTTAGCAAGAAGGGTCACCAATAATACAATCTCGCCAGATGTAATGGGATGAAGAAGACCTCAGTTCTCTCCTAATAATGAACAGGTTGGGATAATTCTTGAGTCTCTAATTATACATTTTTGTCATAAAATGGGCTTACATCATTAAATATCCTATGTATCAGCATATTTGTTTCCTGTGCCCCTCTGGTTTTTGAATCCTGCATTCTTTTGTGTTTAAAATATGTGAAAAAAGCAAAAGCGCTGAAGACTTATGCATCAACCTACTTCTATTTCTACAATTCTCAGACTTAAATTTGAACTCATGCACAACCTACTCCTTCATGAATGGTTCCATAGTAAAGCTTGGAGGGCACACATCCAATCTTGACTACTTCCTTCCAAGGGCAAATGACCTGTTGTTACTCCAAACCAAAGATGGATGTGATAATAAAATACAGAACACTCCATGTCTGCTCTAACTGAGTATCTTAGAGGCACTGTGCTATTTTCACTGTGCTATGCTCACCTCTACTGAGTACTGGAAAGTTTGCAACTTGCTATCTGGATCCCAGCAGTTTGCAAGCTATGACATTTCAAAACCTTGTTCACACTTCTCTGCTGACTTTAGCAAACATGACTATTCTCATGCTGGAGACAGAAAAACTAGTAAGCAATAAAGTTTTTACACAACAGTCTACTTGCTTGTCTAGGTGTTGTTGAAGATCAAACACCTTAGTTCTGAGTTCAATGTCCATGTTTTTATGAAATTAACATGTTGAGAAATATCTGAGAGAGGTCCAGTCTAAAAGGCTACTCTTTTGGGAATGGATTCCTCCAACCCATTTCCCATTCCAGAGTAGGATAAAGATGATGTGTGAAATAAAAGACCTTAAAACCATACTATAATGTGTTTGATATGAATAATTGTAAAGCCATACTATCCACTCTTTTCTTAGGGATTTTCAGTAATAATGGTTTGCATATGAAGGACTTATAGCTGGCCCTTGAAGGTGTACTGATAGATAGTCCAATTTTAAAGTATTTTCTCATGAATTTGCCAAAGTGTCTAAGATTCAATTTTCAAATTTGAGATTATAAAACATGTCATATCTGGAGATATGTATAAATTGGGCACTTATGTTTAAAAGAAAACTTAGATGTCTAAAATACACACTATGCTGCAACATTTCTGGCTGTTTATCCATAGAGAGCAGAATTTAAGCAACAGCATCACAAACAGGTTAGAGTAGATCCTCTAAAGGTAATTAAGAAAGTTGGTCCTGGTATTCCCCTACACTTGGGCACAGAACCTTCACAGGGCTATGGGCCTCTCCTCCCATTGCTGATCAACTTTGCAATCCTCTACTATACACATGCTGCCAGAACAATCAGTCCCACCATGTATACTCCTTGGTTGGTGGCTGAGTCCCTGGGAGCTCTGAAGGTACTAGAATGCCAGGACCAATAAGTGGGAGAGGGTGGGGTGGCAAGCAGGGGGACGGGGAAGGCAACAGGGGTTTGTTCTTGTTGTGTTTTGGTTTGTTTGTTTGTTTGTTTGTTAGTTTGGTTTTGGGGGTTTTTTTGGAGGGGAAACTGGGAAAGGAGAAATCATATGACATGTAAATAAAGAAAATATCTAATTAAAAAAAAGAAAGTTGGTTACTTACAAACACTACATGGTCTGATAAGCCTGATGTTATAACATATGAATGTCACATGTCCTGCAAGATGTTGCTGAAAGAAGGAAAGTTCTCAGTTAGGATTCAGATGAGACATTAACGAGCTTGTTCTTATGGACAAGAAGTTTATTAAAAGAATTAGCAGCACCATAGACAGTTTGACATATCCACAGCTGTACACTAAGGACTCGGCCTAAATTCAGGCCCCTGTAAAATTCCATAGGAAGTGGCTGGGGTTCTGATGAGAGTCCAGGTCCATGTAGGAGAGTGCAACATCCCTTCTTACAGATGTCAGCAGAAGGTAAAGGTTGCAGCAAAAGGGTAAAGCAAAGCCATTTTTGATTTTTGGGAGGCAAGAGTAAGGGAGGGAACTCTGTGGCAAGAGTGTGCAATGTGAGGGAACTGAGGAAGACACTCCTAGATGGGTGTACCCGTAATTCAGGCTGAGGGATATGTGGCTACTCTGATGTCCTAGGAAACTGGAAACTTGAGATCTATCAACTTTCTTTGGGAATTGAAAATGGAACATGACATTTTCCTAGAATCCAGGCTTTTGTAGGGGATTTACCAGAAGAAAGCAGCTGCTTCTGGCATAGAGAAATGAGGAGAAGTCTAGGCTGGATTCAAACAGGTGTATTAGTTCTCAAGATTCTCAAGAAAACCTAGAAAGATTATGCTTAATACTCTCTGAGTGATATAACCTAGAGTACACTATAAAAAAAAACAATTAAAGATCTGATGCCATCATTTCCAGGACTATAATTAAGACTAGATCATCCTTTATAGCTGCTATATTTCCTCTTCTTGTCCTATTTCCACTTTTACCACATGCCCGTCTTTCCTCTCATCTACATCCTTCTCTCTTCTCTTCTTCTTCCTCGCCATCACTATTTATATCAGACTATATCCTTCCACATTATTATATGCAAGTGGACTTGAAAGCATAATAATTCTTGTCATTTCTTGAGGTGTAATGTTAAACAATCTACATTGCTGTGAAACATCTTTTCAAGTACATTCTGTGCTGAGGATACTTTTGTCTAGTTATAGTAATTATTTTATTATGATACTTTTTACTGTTTGTGCTAAAAGTGCCTATTTTGAATGAAAAATACTGAAATGCTCATATACTTTAATATTAATTGTATAAGATTATTTCAAGTTCAAATTAGGTTTGAAACAAAGATTTTAGTATTCCTAATTTAATTTTACTTTTGAGTGACTTAACTTTTTGCATATAATTTCTATGATTTTCACAGTTCACTATACTGTATTATATAAGAATATTTTCATATATGGTCATATATTTATTTTTCATTTTCTGTGCATAATCCTACCCCTAAAAACATTTTGATAATGTTAAAGATTTAACAAACTCTAGGAAAAGATCAATTTTTCTAAAAATTCTTTTTCTTAACTTAATTGGTTCATTGTGATTTTTGCATTATGCAACCCAATCCCACTTATCTCCCCATCCCTTTGTACTTATCCTTTTCCTTTGCAACCACAACCCCCCCCCAAAAAAAAAGAAAAAAAATCTCACTGTGGAAGCTGTAGTGTGTCACAGGCTGTTACACAGTATACACTTTTGCCCATACCATGTTACTTGAAAAATGTTCATTGCAATGAGCCATTGGTCTAATTGAAGGCCTCTGAAATCTGTTACACCATCAATTCTGGATTCTCATTAGGCTCCTCTTGGATATCCTATTGTTGCCCTGTGTCATGGAGATCCTATTTGGATCTGCATGTGTTCCAGCAGTTCATAGATGAGGTAGATGTTGGTGTGGGCCAACTCAAAGCTCTGGGTAGTGGTAGCTGAGGTGGTCAGGGCTCTGATTCTCCATCCCCAATACCGTGAGGGCAAGCTCTCCAGAACTTCCCACCCTAGCTCAGCCAATGTTGCAGCTGGAACACAGCAGAGCCAGCTCTCTCATGCTCATGCCCTCTTTGCAACCCCTGAAGCCAGAGCCAGATCTACTGTGCCTCCAAGCAAGGTCTATGTTTCAAGCTCTCCAGATTTCATGACCTCTGAAGCCAGCTTTCCACAATGCCTACAGTGCTCTGCACATCCCTCAGACAGCAACATGGCCCCAGGTGGCAGCCCAGACCAGGAATATCTACCTAGCTTTTGGTGGTAACATACCTGCTTTGCTGCAGGGCCATGGAGTCATATAAGGCCCTTTGTGGCAGAATAGGTCAGTGTCTCAGCATAGTCTCAGGTAACATCACTGGATATTAATATCAGATTGTTCCTTAATACCCTCGAGTCTCTGGTTTCACCTCTCTTCATTGTGTGCATAAGCTTCTGCTTCTCTTCCATCTCTCCATCACTTATTTGAACATCTTAGTGGCACCAGGGGCATCTGTGTGTTTGGGGTCATTTCAGGAGCACTATGCTCCACCTATGCCTTGTGTAACTGAGGCAGGATTGTCTCTGGTATAATCTGCCCTAAGGCACTGAACTGAGGTTTGTCTCAGTCTTGCTCAGCTGTTTCAGGCGCATCATGTCTGCCTAAAAAAAAAATCTTTTTATCATGTATTTTCAGATATGAATTCAAACATGTTTTATAAAGCATAATTCATTTATAAGTAAATAGTAAGGACATATTAATTATCTGTTTAATCATTAGGGTGGAAAACAGCAGGAATCTAGAGCTGATTTAAAGCATAAACACAGAGAACTGAAGAGATGTCTCAGTGTGTAAGAGCACTGGCTGCTCCTGCAGAAGACGGGATTCAATTGCCAGGATGTAGATGGAAGCTAGTATTTCCAGATCCAGGGAATCTGACATCATCTTCTGGCCCCTGTTGCTCTATGTACATGGTTCACAGTCATACATACAGATAAAGTAGCCATACACATAAAATAAAAGTAAATAAACACTGTTAATTTCAAATAAAGAAATGGAAGAACATTCTATATGGTCAGTGAAATAAGAAAGTTGACATTGGCTTATTGAGAAACTGTCCAATGTTGTTCAAGGCAGTGCATTTCTAACTGGTAAAGACCAACTCTCTTCCTGTGTTAGACCTTGCCAGGCTCCATCAAACCATATTAACTCAGGATGCACAACAAATGATTGTTGACTTGCTTGAAATCAGTATTGGTTTTCAATATCTCTTATACCATTCACTGGAGCATTAACTAGGAGTCAGTTGCTTTTTTAAGGATTCTTTTCTTCTATTTTACAGTATGAGATCTTGTATGTATGTATGTATGTATGTATGTATGTATGTATGCATGCATGTACATACGTATACTATTGTGCATGTGCTTCACGTCCATGGAGGCCGGAGCAAAGTTTAGGATATCCACAAATTGGAGTTACATACAGTTGTGAGCCACTATGTGGGTTCTAGAAATTAACACTAGATCTTCTTCCAGAAGGTCAAGTGATCTTAAACACTGAGCCATCTCTTTCCCCTAAGGGGATAGCATTGCTATGGAAAACACTAACAGAAAGAATAAGAGTAAAGGCAAACAAATATTTTCCTCATCCATGCTTTACTCAGAGATATTTATGATTGAAAAATCATTGGAAATTTATTCACAGCTACCTCTGAGGGGAAAAAAATCCATTATTTAGAATAATGTCTATGAAAACCCTTGATATGATAAATTGTAGGTCATAATCAATTTTGAGGATTCTGTCTTAGAAACTGACTGTCTGAGCCAAGTAAACATATTGCCATCTTTGTGGATAACAAGACACTAAAGCAAAGAAATAAGAATTGTGGTTCCCGAAACAGGATGGGAAGAAAGGCTTGTTTGATATGGAGATCCAAAGCCATCCCCTTCTACAAATTACCAAACACTACTTTTAAGCTATAGTTAAAAGTAGAATGAATACTAACTCCTTGTAGATAATTTGTATAAATATCTGTTGAAGAAAATCTATATATGTTTTGTCAGTTGAGTAACTCAATATTGTTGCTATCTACTTACTAATAATTTGTCTTCAGTGTATATAAGTAGAGGTACTACTAAGTAAAGAAATACATCAGCTCAAGTACAAGTACAGTAAAGTTCATGTCTTTAATCCCAGCTCTCAAGAGGGATAGGCAGGCAAATCTCTGTGAGTTCAAAGCTAGTCCAGTTGTTATAGTGAGTTACAGGCCAACTAGCGCAATATGGTAAGCTCCTGCCATAAAATAATTAAATAAGTACAGAACACCTTAATAAAGGGATAGAAAGAACTAAATGCAAGTCTTTTACAAGTATTATAATAACCTGTTTCCTAAGAACTACTAAATATTCATTCCCACTTACAAATATACATGTTAAATACTTCATTGTACTTAAAAATTCACCAAGATGCCTGCTTTAAATGAGTGCCCAAATCCATTTCAAAATGTACCAGTTCTCTGGCAGCATGCTTTCTCCTTAGGGGCATATTCTATGGAATAGTCCTTTTAACAGTCAACAAATGAATATATCAGTTGACTGAATATTAGGTAGATCTGTGACAGCTCTGAAGTCTCAAAAACTGCAAATTCAAGTAGAATCATTCACAACAAAGGCCAAAAGAAAAATGAACCCATCACTAATACACACAGAACTTGCATCAATTTCTACATAGTTTTCTCTAAAAGGATTTTCTTAAATGCTAAATTTCAAGCATGTCTGATATAATAGTAAAGATGGCAGTTATTAAAAAACTTCCATGACATTGGCATCATCTTCTTATCTACCAAGGTATTGTTAGCTTGTTTTACACAAAAGAACCATCTCTATCCCAAGGAAGGCCAAAAGCTAGAATGAAGAAATAAATATAAATAAGATTCATCTCTGCTTGATCTGGCTTACATATAACCCAAGAATAAGTCAAGTGTGTCAAATCAGACATGTAAAACTGAGCATTTTAGGACTAATGAAAGACATGAACCTTATTAGTTCTAGTTCATATAGTGTCTAAAATGAGTTAGCAGTTTATGTAGGTATGTAATGATTGCTAGGGTTTAAGTAGCAGGGACTCTGAATATTGTAAATAAACTGAGGAAATGACTAAGTGAAGGACAAAAATTAAAAAAAGTTATGAATGGGGTGGCATGGTGTTGATGAATCACAGTGCTCAGGGGATGGTGATGATCACAGGATAAGTTTTTCCCACATTCTGAGTTTAGTACTCACAGAATGCTTTTACATACTTACATATACCTAAATATATATTTCATTATATACTTGACAAAGAAAGAAAGAAAGAAAGAAAGAAAGAAAGAAAGAAGGAAGGAAGGAAGGAAGGAAGGAAGGAAGGAAGGAAGGAAGGAAGGAAGGAAGAAGCTTGAGGACCTGAGTTTGGATTCCTGGAGCCCACATAAAAAACATATGTGAGGCAAGCACTTGTAAATCATCTGATGAGGGTTGGATAGAGACAGGCAGATCCTTCAAGTTCATTGGCCAGCTGGTCTGGTGAACATGGTGAGCTTTAGAATCACTGAGAGATCATGTCTCAAATCATAACGTTGATAATAATTGAGGAGTAATATCCAACATTAACCTCTGGTCTCCACACCCATGTGCACAAGTACATTTCACCTACGTGTACATGTGTATATCTACACATGTAACACACCACACACACACACACACATACACACAAAAACCTAAATAAAATTACATGTAAATGTTTATATGAACAGTTTTTGAAAATTCATGTCATCTATTTTAGAATATTCCTCTGTTATTCTATAGACTTGACTAAAACTATGAGTAACTGGAGCTCAAATGCCTAATTAGGGGGATAATAACAATACAATAGAAAAGTAATGCTTCATGTCCTCTATTTCCATAACTTTTCAACTTTGAAAATATTGTTCTTGTTGTTTTTGTTTGTTTGTTTTTTGGAGGGGAATCTGGGAAAGGGAAAATTTACATGTAAATAAAAAAATATCTAATAATAATAAAAAGAAAATATAAGTTATTGAGTCTGATTAGTAATGTCTATATGAGCATGGTTTAACAGATTTTAGTCAAGAGTAGAAGGAGTGGGGCTGGAGATTAATCTGTGTTATACCAAAAACCTTGCTTGTTCAAAACCCTGGTTTAGACTTACACACTGGAAAGGAAAAGATAATGACACAATTAACTTAGTTATCATGCTATTCAGAATAACAGTTTATACAGAGTGTAGAAATTGCATGTAATTAGCTGAGATAACTCAATATAAATGTTCACTTGATAAATTTCCAAGGCTTAAAAGTGTAAATTATTTACTCTGCTTGGAAGAACTTGAATAAAAAAATCTAATTGTGACTTTTATAAAAAAAAGCATTGTAATACATATGCTTCTTTGGAAAACAAGTAAATATAACCTTATTGAGCAGAAAGACACAGCTTAAGAATATTACTATCTAAACTTTAAAAATAAAAGAGCACAGAGTACAGATTTACATTTGCATACTAAAACATATAACAAAATTTAAGAAAATCTAAAACAGATAAACTATAAATGTTACGTTTGTTCATTATGTAAATTTTAAAAGATCTATACAAGTGTTATAGTTACATTTTTATAATATATGTAATAGTTTCTTCATATTTACAATGACATTTGAATACAGAGATCAATATGTAATCTCAGATAGTATGTGCTTTATGGTTGTGCTGTGTTCTTTTCTATGTTAGACGTTTTATTTGGTTTTCCTTGTATCACTAACCAGGATGATACCAGGATGTCTACTTTCTAATTGTGTGCTTCCATAGTATATTTTACAAAGACCTACTTAGTAAAATAGACCTGATTAGCATCATTTTATTCAAATTCAGTTGTTGTAGACTTGGTTGTTTTCATTGTCAGGTTCCTTTTTTCTTGCAGAATCTTTCTATGTGCTTGGCTAGCAAAACCCATTGCTTCTTATTTCTATCTTAGCCCTAAACAAATGCTCACCATTTATCACATCTGCTTGTTTCTGGAACTTCACACAAAAAGTAACACAGGTTTATAGTGAACAGCATTTTAGTTGATCTTTATATCAAAGGACTGATTTAGTTGCAATTTGTTGTAGTGCCTTTGTATGTCTTTCCAGTTCCCTTCTTAGATGAGTAAAATGTTCTCCAAAGTTAAAACGATGGTCAATTATTCAGTTCAAAAAAAAAAAAAAAACTAATACTTCAGGTATGACTCAAGCTTACATTGTTGTCTTCGTAGGGCACCAATAAAACAAATATATTTTTTCAGCTAAGTCAATTTTGCTAATTTGTTAAAAAGAATCTGTTAAGTGAATCATTTAGCATCCTATAAACAAAACAAAGGGTGATAATTGTGCAAATTATTCTTTCTAACTTATTGAGTTGGCAACATGTAAACAAAGGCAAGTATCTATACTTTGGATGAAGTAATTAAGTTTCTGCAAATAGAGACTTTAATTTAAAAAGATTTCTCTTGTAGTATGCAATGCACCCTGGCTTGAAGAAGAAAGAGACCAGATTGAGAGAGAGAGGACCAGAGAACTGTAAAAGGATAAAGAAGATTAGAGAAAATGCAGTGTTCTCTCAATTAGGAAGTTGTTCTTGGAAAGTGGAGGCACTTATCAATGTAAAATTACTGAGGCAGAAGCCTCATGTGGCATAAGATTCCAGCACATGAGGCTAAGAAAATGGAAATGTTAGCAAACTTTGTAAGGAAATAAGAAAAGAAGGAGGATTCGGAGATCTGCAGAGGGAAGTCCTTTCCTTTTCTGCTTTGACTATTGATTTGAAACCCCTCCTGACTCCTCATATAAAGATGTAGGGTAGAATGCTGAAAATACTGGCCCACTTTGCAAATGTTAACTTAGGGCTACAGATAGAGCTATAGGAATTTATTTCCAATATTTGTCTTAAAGTGAGGGATCCTTGACAGAAATTGGAATGATCTAGAAGATGGGAGAGCAGGCACCATTGAATCCTTGTCCTGGAATCTAAATGAGATCACCACCTGAAGTATGAAGAGGATCAAGTTTTGCAAAGAGTAATATGTTCTTACAATTTAAAAAGGAGGCTTGAGTTTAAAATCATTAATATTGGAGAATAGTGATAGGAGAAAAAGATGACTAGAGAGCTGCATACGAAATCATTTGGGAGATTAAGATAAAATATGTTATAATTCAATGCATTAAAACAAGTTAAAGAAATTTAATGGGGCTTCTTAGATTTACCTTAAAGGAATGACTTAATTTATCCACTGGTCAGGTGACACACACTGTCAACTGTGTGTGTTTACACCTAATAGACAAGTCCACATGCATACTTTTAGGTAAATGAAAATCTCATATTTTCTTCAATACTATGATGGCTGATTGTGCTTATGGAGCTTCCAAACTGTTTGCCAAGTTGACTGTAACTTTTTACAATACTAATAAATGTTCACAAAGTCCACTAAAACTTGGTTTCATGGTCTGTTGATGTTTTGAAGAGTCTGTTTATATTTTTATAATTTCTTAAAGTTTAGTAACCCTAAACTTTAGTAGCCAGTATTATTATTATTTTAACTTGAATTTATCTAATGATGCTTAAAAGCAATAACTAGATTTGGTTTTATTAAGTTAAAAAAGTAAAGAGGAAACTTTAGGGAAGTTGAGATACTAGAATATTAAGAGAATTCTAAATAGATGAATTTTCTTTCTTTTTATTAAATCTACGAATTGTTTATTTATTTTTATTAGATGATTTCTTTATTTACAATATCTTTTTTCCCAGATTCCCCTCCAAAAAGAAAAAAGAAAAAAGAACTAAAATAAAAAACCAAAAACTAAAACGAACCACTGTTCCCTCCCTCTTCCCCCTGATCAATACTCTACCCTCTCCTGCTTACTGGCCCTGGCATTCCCCTACACTGGGGCATAGGAACTTCACAGGGCCAAGGGCCTCTCCTCCCATTGATGACCAACTAGGCCATCCTCTGCTATACATATGCTGCTGGTACCATTAGTCCCTCCATGTATACTCTTTGGTTGGTTTCTTAGTCCCTGGGAGCTCTGAGGGTACTAGTTAGTTCATATTGTTGTTCATCCTAAGGGTCTGCAAACACTTCAGCTCCTTGGGTCCTTTCTCAAGCTCCTTCATTGGGGACCCTGTACTCAGGTCAATGAATGGCTGTGAGCCTCTACTTCTGTATTAGTCAGGTACTGTCAGAGCCTCTCAGGAGACAGCTATATCAGGCTCCTGTCAGCCAGTACTTGCTGGCATTCACAATAGTGTCTAGATTAGATGATTGAATATGGAAAGGATTCCCAGGTGGAGCAGTCTCTGACTTGTCCTTTATTTAGTCTCTGCTCCATAGTTAGTCTCTACAATTCCTTCCATGGGTATTTTGGAAGAAGTTTTTAAGAAGAAACTAAGTGTCTACATTTTGGTCTTCCTTCTTCTTGAGTTTCTTATGGTTTGTGGTTTGTACTTTGTATATTCTGATCTTCTGGGCTAATATCCACTTATCAAAGAATGCATACCATGTGTGTTCTTTTGTGGTTGGGTTACCTCACTCAGGATGATATTTTCCAGGTCCATCCTTTTCTCCAAGAATTTCATTCCTCTACACAAAGGATAAACAGGCTGAGAAAGAAATTAGGGAAACAACACCCTTCACAATAGTCACAAATAATATAAAATACCTTGGTGTGGCTCTAACTAAGCAAATAAAAGATCTGTTTGACAAAAATCTTCAAGTCTCCAAAGAAGGAAATTGAAGAAGATCTCAGAAGATGGAAAGATCTCCCATGCTCATGGATTGGCAGGATTAATATAGTAAAAATGGCCATCTTTCCGAAAGCAATCTACAGATTCAATGAAATCCCAATCAAAATTCCAACTCAATTCTTCACAGACTTAGAAAGAGCAATTTGCAAATTCATCTGGAATAACAAAAAATCTAGGATAGCCAAAACTATTCTCAACAATAAAAGAACCTCTGGTGGAAACACCATCCCAGACCTTAAGAGGTACTACAAAGCAATTGTGATAAAAATTGGTATAGTGACAGGCAGGTAGATCAATGGAATAGAATTGAAGAGCCAGAAATGAACCCACAAACCTATGGCCACTTAATCTTTGACAAAGTAGCTAAAACCATTCAGTGGAAAAAAGACAGCATTTTCAACAAATGGTGCTGGCTCAACTGGTGGTTAGCATGTAGAAGAATGCAAGTTGATCCATTCCTGTCTCCTGGTACAAAGCTCAAGTCAAAGTGGATCAAGGACTTCCACATAAAACCAGATACACTCAAACTAATAGAAAAGAAAGTAGGGAAGAGCCTCAAGCACATAGGCACGGAAGAAAATTTCCTGAACAGAAGACCAATAGCTTATGCTCTAAGATCAAGAATCAACAAATGATACCTCATAAAGTTGCAAAGCTTCTGTAAGGCAAAGGACACTGTCAATAGGACAAAATGGCAACCAATAAATTGGGAAAAGATCTTCACCAACCCTATATCTGATAGAGGACTAATATCCGATATATACAAAGAACTCAAGAAGTTAGACTCCAGAGAACCAAATAACCCTATTTAAAAAATGGAGTACAGAGCTAAACAAAGAATTCTCAACTGATGATTACCAAATGGCTGAGAAGCACCTAAAGAAATGGTCAGCATCCTTAGTCATCAGGGAAGTGCAAATCAAAACAACCATGAGATTCCACCTCGCACTAGTCAGAATGGCTAAGATAAAAAAAAAAAAAACTCAGGTGACAGCAGATGCTGGTGAGGTTGTGGAGAAAAGGAACACCCCTTCATTGCTGGTGGGACTGTAAGCTGGTACAACCACTCTGAAAATCAGTTTGGTGGTTCCTCCGGAAATTAGATATAGTACTACCAAAGGACCCAGATATACCACACCTGAGCATATACCGAGAAGTTGCTCCCACATGTAATTAGGACACATGCTCCACTATGTTCATAGCAGCCTTATTTATAATAGCCCAAAACTGGAAACAACCCAGATGTCCCTCAACAGAGAAATGCATACAGAAAATGTGTTACCTGTACACAATGGAGTACTACTCAGCTATTAAATAGATGAATTTTCAACTAAGTATTTTCTGAAACTTCAGGGAATAAAATTGGAAGAGGAAAATAAAAATGTGCTCAATTTTGAAAATGGAGAAGGAATGGTATAACCATTGAGCACATTTAAGCTGTTGAGTGATGATAATGGCAACATAGTGGATAAAAGAGAAATGTTCATAGAGGTGATTAACTAGGTGGAATGTCCAAGAAATCTAAAACTAGTACCAGACCAAGAAACAAAAGACTGTGTTCTCCTTACTAATATGTGGTTTTTTGTTTGTTTGTTTTTTGTTGTTGGTTTTTTGTCACAAGAAAGGATATGAAGCTAGAAAGGAAAAAAGATTCAATTGTTAAGAGCATTGGCTGCATTTGTAGAGAACTCAGGTTCAGTGTTCAATTTCCAGCACTTACATGGTGGCTAACAATGTTTTAAAATTGTATTCCAAGGGATATTACAGGATCACAGCACACAAGTGGTAAACAGGCACATAAATGCAGACCAAGCAATCATACATACAAAACAAGAACTTTGTTTAATGAAAATGAAAATCATAAGGTTAAGGCTCTCATTGAAAGAGAACAAAGAGTAGCCTAAGCCATTTTTCTGGAAATATTTTCAGCCAAAAACAGTAGGGAACTAACACTCATAAAAATTAAAGAAGATAACTTAAATATTATGTTAGATGTTTTCCTTCCCTAACCCCATAAAATTATATTCAAATATATGGTGAAGTATTAGTTTCTGCAGCACCAGGATATATTTTTGTTGCCTTACTGGGTCTCTCTAAAACTATTACTGGATATTAATCATGTAATAGAATGTAAGAATGGTAAATTACATGCTCATTAAATATAATACATATTTATATTAAGTTAAAAAGCTATTACAAATGTTTGTAAGCAATACATTTAGCAATAAAATGTTGATATTTCATGACATGAAGCTATTCCATTGAATGATTTTATATTTTCAGAATATAAAAATTAAAAACAGTAATTAATTTAGTTATTATTAATTCTCATACTAAACAGCACTTGACCATTTTCCTGTTTGCATGCTCATGACACTGTTAGCTTGTCCACCTAAAAGATGTATTACGGCTTTCCAATGAATGTGTTCTCATGTTTATGGCATTAACACTTACCAAGAAAACCTGAATCATATTTTTCAGACAAAATTTGTCAATTTCCTGAGATACTCAAGACTTATTTCAGTTGTGAAGAGAACAGAATGCCATATAAGGACATATGAGAAGCAGACAGAAGGGAGCAGAATTCTTACATTGAACATTTTGTTTAAACTGTAAAACCGTGATTACTGAATAAGTTTTAGTCTTTTCCATAGGGCTTCGTGAAAGGAAGCTTAAAGGAACCCCCTTTGCAATCCTTTGGTATTCTTTCATCCCAGTTATTGATCACTGTGTTCCCAGGGCAGAATCATTTCTTTTGCATGAGGATTTGAGATATTTAGTTGTGCTTAGTATCAGGAAGGTTAAGCCTTAAGAAACTGGTTGGATTTTATGTAAAAAGATAAGCTGAATCCCTCAACTGACTCTATGTGTTTACTATAGAAGGAAACTAATTTTGCACTTGTTCTCAGCCAGAGAGGTGAAAAGCGATTTTGAAGCTAGACACACACAACGACAGCATGCATGCATGGACATGCACATGCACAGTGTCCACACACATGGATGCTTAATTGTTGGTTTTTAATATGCCTTTCTTTAAGAAGCATATAAATAACTGCTTTAATCAAATAGTATATAAAAATGTATTCAAAACTTAAAAGTATTCCATCTAATATCCTCCTTGACTAGGTCCCCCTTTCCCTGTATACTAGGGTTCTAGTTTATCACCTTTCAATCAGAATTATTTATCAGTTCCTGACTTTACCATGGATCAATTAGCAGTTTTGAAGCTCACTTTTGTTCTGCTTGACACAGCTTTATGTGCATTGTAAAATATTCATATTTTCTCTTGGTTGTACATTAAAATGCTAATCAGCAAAACAACTGAAGTTCCAATACTTAAATTGCACATGGAAATAATACCAGTATCACCCTAGATGTAAGAAACCATGGGTACATCCTTAGTCTTACATTCAAGGAAAGGTAAAGTTAATTATGGGGTGAAATAAATATAAGACCAATTTAGGAAACTTGCTTAATGCTGAGAAAATTTAAAGAAAGAGGCATATTCATCTGAGTCAAGACTAGTGGTTCCCAAAGAAAGTACTGCCTCTCACAACCCAGTAGAACTCTGCGATCTTTGTCTTACATTTTCACTGGGTCATGAGCCACAGGTGTGTTTTCAGCAAACTTCAAGTGACTCTCTTCTATGAACTTACTGGGTCTGATAGATGAGAGAGTTAATTTTTGTTTTACTGCTAACGTGTATCCTTTTAATTTTGCATGAGCACTTCCATTTCTCCCACAATTCTGTGATTTCTAGCTATTTAGCATAATTGTAATGACAACCTCATAACTCTGGAAAATTTTTATTCATTACCCTGGTGTCATCTTGAATCAGAACAGCATGATCTTTTTTTTTCTTGTAGAAATATATCAACCATATGGCTTATTAACTATAAATAGAGAATAGAAATAACAAAAATGTATATGTAAGTAACTAGGAATTAAGGCATACAGGTTTTTACTCATTCAATTCTCACAGAAGTAAGTGGGTAGCTGTTGACCATTGGCCCCTGTACTGGAGGGATCAAATACAGACAGACAAAAGGATCTAGCCTAGAATTCTATGAGGTGTCCTTAGGATTTGAGAAGTGTGGTCAGGAATATACCTATAGTCAAAAGTACTTCTGGGATGTGTGGGATCGTCTGGATTAAAACAATGATTTGAGATTCTAGGGTTAGAGACCAGAAAAAGTGGACAAGAGGCCAACACACAAAGAATGACATTCTATATACCTGCCTCATCAAGGACTATCTTGGGAAGTCATAGTGATGCTACAAAATGGCAAATCCACTTTTCAACTTTACTATAAATTGTTAGAATGAGAAAATAAAAAAATAGAATCACAAAAAGAATTCAAGGGAAAAAGATTGTGGACATCATGGTTTATAATATCAGAGTGATGAATAGGCATTGTTTCTACTGGAGTGGTTTTCCCATTGCAGACCATTGCCCACATTAGGAAACACACATGTTTGATGTTATTGTTTTCCTCTTATTTTCTTCCTAATTTCCTAAATTAACTGCTATCAGTAACACTAAGAGGTCTAAGGATTGTAGGCTCAATTTTAATTAAACAAAATATTTAAGTCCCAACATCTCATCAGATTGCTATACATGTTACGGGTTTTAATGGGAGGTCTCTTAAAAAAAAAACCTAGAAGTTTTAATGTGGACTAAATATATGTATTCTACTCATAAAATATGTTACAAGTCACACCTCAGACCCCATGGTAGTGTGCATGAGAAGAAATATTAGTTCATACATCCCACAAAGAATGTTTTTAAATCTACAGTCTGATAAATTACACACTTCCATGGTTTAAAACTCTTTCAATAATGTTACTGACTTTTAAATGCCAAGTATCTACAAAGTCTTCAAATGGGGACTGACTTTTGGGTCTTGTCTGAAGGCAGCACAGGCATTTTTAAATTCAGTTTCCTAGGATGATAATGATGGCATAGCTCACCATTACAGCACCTACTAAGCATGAATCCAGACCTGGGTTTGTTTTTAACACCTCCCCCAAAAGGGAAAAGTAAGATCCTTCAAGGAACAAGCTGGTAAAATGTAACAACCACATGGGTCAATTGTGGTCTATTCCCATTTTTTTAAATCTGTTTGCAATACTACTAGAATATCATATTTTATCACATATATATATATATATATATATATATATATATACTGTTAAAGCACAGACAACATGGGACAGAGGAGTGTGTAGAATATGAAACCTAGAGTATATATTATCTAGTACTTTATAGAAATGTTTTCATCCCCCCCAAAGCATCAAAATAATACATTTTTAAATAAATGAAATGAGTTTTCTGATGTAAGAAGATAAAACTTCATTATCAGAGAAGAAAATACGAGTTTCATGTATTACACAAAGTATACATTTGCCCCTGAGATGTTCTTCAAAGGTTTTTAATCTTTTTTTCTTTCATTTAAGGCTTTTCCAGGAAACGTCAATTCTGACGGAGTGGTCCGGCACGACCTGCAGCATGCAGTAGTTGCTCGTTATGTGCGCATTGTGCCCCTGGACTGGAGTGGAGAAGGCCACATAGGGCTGCGTGCAGAAGTCTACGGCTGTGCCTACTGTGAGTGTCAAGTTTATATTTGCATCAGGGATCATCTCCATTGAAATAGCAAATTTTGTTTAAATGTTACTTATACGCTTTAAAAAATTATCATATACACACACATGTGCACATGCACGCAAGTATTTAGCACTGTATTATTTTCTCTAATTCATGATACAAGTATAAAGACTACATTAACTGAGGGCTGAGGGGGTTAATACTGCCTAGCATACACGAAGTCTGAGCCCCACATAACTAGGTGTAGTGGTTAATGACTATAATCTGAGCACTAGGCATGTAGAGGCCTGAAAATCAGAAGTGCAACATCATCCTCATTACATACCAGCATGAGCTGGGGTGTATGAAACCTTGTGTCAAAAACATTATTTTAAAAGAAATTAAGAAAGTTAAGAAGTTAGAATGAGTTTTGCTGCACACACCAAAGCAGTGAAACCTAATAGTTAAATTGAATATATATGGGTGACTGAAAAAGAGATGATAATATCTACCATTATGGCTTTCAGTGAAGGAGGAAGGTCCATTTTGAAGGTGACTTTTTGAGTGTGGAGTATGTGTGTGTCTAAGGTATGTGTGTGGCCAAAGAACACCTCTTTGGAATTGCTTCTCTTCTTCCACAATTCGATCAAGAAATCTTAGGTTGTCAGGCTTGGACGCAAGTGCCCTTACCTGCTGAACCAGCCTGCTGACCTGCACCACTAGGTTTTTGTCATCATTAATATTTTGTGTTTTGGTAAGTTTAATTTTACTTAAAAAGTTCCCTTTTTTTAATTGAGTTAACTCTACATCATTTAAAAAAGTTTATAACTATATTACACTTAGTTCTAATGATTTCAATATGTCAATTTGTGCAGTGAAAAGCTGCTATGTGTTTTCTCTGCCTACAGTATACAGTAGGTCACTTCTTGTCCAAGGGAGATTTTCAACAGGAGTGCAGTAGATGCTTAACAGTGTAGCAGTGTTGATTCCTAAATAGACTGCTTTTTA
>JADRCD010221719.1:0-17884 GCA_019843815.1 Montemys delectorum | reverse complement strand
TGTGTGTGTGTGTGTGTGTGTGCGTGTGCACGTGCATGTGTGCACTAATCACAAGGACATGACAAGGGAAGAAGGGCTCTTAGAAGGGGGAGGGAGGGTAACGGACAGGGAGGGAGCTTCTGGGAGAAGAGGACAGGAACTGGGAGTAAGGAACATGCCATAATGAAATTCATCAGCATATATGCTAAGCTTAAAAATGAATTTAAAGGAAAATCACAATACCACTCTTCTCACTGAAATGTATTTAATGTCTGGAAAATAGTATTTTATAAATATTTGTTATTTATATAAGTGCTTAATAATATTTCAAATAGTTTCTAAGCAAATATTAAATTTTTTCCTATTGATTTTTTAAAAAGTGTGATAAATATTGAGGTAAATATAACTCATAAAACAAAACCTTGGGGCTGGTGAGATGGCTCAGTGGGTAAGAGCACTGACTGCTCTTCCGAAGGTCCTGAGTTCAAATCCCAGCAACCACATGGTGGCTCACAACCACCCATAATGAGATCTGACGCCCTCTTCTGGTGTGTCTGAAGACAGCTACAGTGTACTTACATATAATAAATAAATCTTTTAAAAAAATAAAAACAAAAACAAAAGCTTGATATTCAATAATTTTTGAAAATGCAAAAGAATCCTAAAACCAAAATCTCAAGAATCACTATTTAATAACAGTAATTATGATGTAATACTAATTAATATTAAGTAACATAGTGTGTGTTATTCAGTTGGTTTTTTTTTTTTTCTGGAAAATAGAATTCCTTTACATTGAGCTAACATTAGAAGTGGATATTTGGGTAGAATAGCATTATGTTCCTGTTTTCCCAAGAACATGGTGCCACAGTAAAGATCCAGTGTGAGACTATGAAACTGAGGGGGGAAAAGGAGCCTTGACAGCTACAGCAATGAGCACTGTGAAGTACCCGGATGAGGTCTCATTCCTTCCCTCTACTTAGTTTGCACCAAGGTTCACGATGATATGAAAGGACTGCGGAGCTGCAGGCACAGTGAGGCCAACAACTGTACCACAGGATAAAGTCCAAACTGTGCACTTGGCAAAATGGAGGGAGGAGTGGGCCCCTGAAGCCCCATTCAAGGCTGCTGAAGGGCGACGCACCTGTTCTTAGCTCCATTTTTACTAGCAGTGAGACTGAAGGAAAACATGGCTTGACACAACTGGCTCCCACGGTTTGGAAGGAAGCGAACTAGCATAATCTGCCTGGGGAATGAACTCTGAAAAGCATTCATCATGAGACTCTTCATTGAGCCTGAGGAGGAGACAAAAAACCTGCAGGAACCTTGTGGGAGGAATTTCACACGTTATTTTATCTTATAATTGAGGAAACAGAGTCTATCAGAGGGCAAATAGATTGTTCAAGGTCAAACAGCTAGTTGTAAGTATCAAAGCCAAGATGGGAATTAAAGTCTGTCTGATTTAGAAGTGTGTGTGTCTCAACCACTTTGCTAATTCTGTCAAGGTCTTCATATTAAATAGCATTAAAAAAAAATCTCTGGAAGGTCAGCGAGCAACTGTGCAAGGGCTGTCTGTCCCACAGCTGTCTGTCCCACAGCACACAGGTATGGTTTCCTGCTCTGTCACACCAAGGTTTCCCTATGATGAGGCATTTACATAGGAAAATGATTCATAATAAATAATATGCACAATATGAATATATAAAAACCCAAGTGAGACAGCTTCAGAAAACAGGAAAACAGATGCTTGCCCCCTGTCTTAGTCAGGGTTTCTATTCCTGCACAAACATAATGACCATGAAGCAAGTTGGGGAGGAAAGAGTTTATTCAGCTTATTTCCATATTGCTGTTCATCACCAGAGGAAGTCAGGACTGGAACTCAAGCAGGTCAGGAAGCAGGAGCTGATGCAGAGGCCATAGAGGGATGTCCCTTACTGGCTTGCTTCCCCTGGCTTGTTCAGCCTGCTCTTATAGAACCCAGGACTACCAGCCCAGGGATGGCACCACCCACAAGGGGCCCCACCCCCTTGATCACTAATTGAGAAAATGCCCCACAGCTGGATCTCATGGAGGCACTTCCCCAAATGAAGTTCCCTTCTCTGTGATAACTGCAGCCTGTGTCAAGTTGACACACAAAACCAGCCAGTACAATTGACCCCTTGTCAACTCGACACACAAACACATCACTATTAAGCCTCAACCCTTACTTTCTTATTCATCCCCAAGATCTAAAGTCCCACAGTCTTTACATATTAAAAGTTCAATCAATGTAAAATTGTCCAATATCTTTTAAAATTCAAAGTCTCTTAACTGTGGGCTCCACTAAAATACTTTCTTCCTTCAAGAGGGAAAAATATCAGGGCACAGTCACAATCAAAAGCAAAACCAATGTCTAGGGTCCAACTCACGATCTGCTGGGCTCCTCTAAGGGCTTTGGTCACTTCTCTACCTCTGCCCTTTGTAGCACACATCTTGTCTTCTAGGCTCCAGATGCCTGTACTTCACTGCTGCTGCTGTCCTTGGTGGTCATTCATGGTACTGGCATTCCTAAAACACTGTCTTCCTCTGTAACTAGGCTTTACCAATAGCCTCTCATAGGCTCTCTTTATGGTGCCAAGCCTCAACTCCTTTGCATGGCCCCTTCAGTCCTGGGCCATCAATTGCAACTGAGGCTGCACCTTCACCAATGGCCTTCCATGGCCTCTCACTGTGCTAAGCCTCAGCTGCTCTTCAAGATCCCTTCATGCTGTCAAAACCAGTACCACCTGGGTGACTCTTACACATTACCAAGTCCTGCTGCAGCACAAGGTACAACCTTGGCTATCTCTGGAACAAAGCCTCTTTGTGCTCTCAGAAAACACTTCCCAGAAGATGTCACCTCAATGATGCTGGTCTCTTCTTAATCACTGATAATTTCTTAGCTCCAGCTAATCAGTATCAATAGTCCCAGTAATGCAAAGTTTTCGCTTTAGTAGTTCTGGTATCTTGTTAACCACAGCTGATACTTCAGCCCCAGCTAACCAAAACCACAGAATCTTCACAATCAAAACATGGCCCTGATAAGAGTCTTTAATCTTCCCTCTGAGATTTCACAAGCCAGACCTCCATCTCTGCACTGTTCTCAACATGATCTTCCAAGCTCCCACAGAACATCCCACAGAGTTCTTAACAACCAGTGGCTCTTCTAGCTCAAAGTTCCAAAGTCCTTCCACAGTCCTCCCCAAAACATGGTCAGGTTGTCACAGGAATACCCCACTATGCTGGTACCAATTTGTCTTAGTCAGGGTTTCTATTCCTGCACAAACATCATGACCATGAAGCAAGTTGGGGAGGAAAGGGTTTATTCAGCTTACATCCACATGGCTGTTTATCACCAAAGGAAGTCAGGACTGGAACTCAAGCAGGTCAGGAAGCAGGAGCTGATGCAGAGGCCATGGAGAGATGTTCCTTACTGGCTTGCTTCCCCTGGCTTGCTCAGCCTGCTCTCTTATAGAACCCAAGACTTCAGCCCAGAGATGGCACCACCCACAAGGGGCCCTACCCCCTTGATCACTAATTGAGAAAATACTCCACAGCTGGGTCTCATGGAGGCACTTCCCCAACTGAAGCTCCCTTCTCTGTGATAACTCCAGCCTGTGTCAAGTTGACACACAAAACCAGCTACTCCTCTAGAAGAATAACCCAGGACACTGTGATAACAGTCACAAAATGAACATTGTTTTCATCTGATACTGTCGGCGGACACGGTTTTCTGGAAGAGCAAAGAAGTTATGTTTCAGAGCTGGAGAGGTGGCTCAGTGGTTAAGCTGGGTTCAATCTCAGCATTCAGATCAGAGTTCACAACCATCTGTAACTTCAGTTCCAGGGGACCCTTTGCCCTCTTCTGGCCTGTGCACGCACTGCACCGGTGGTGCACAGACACACAGGAACACAGAACAAAATTTTTTTTATGTTTTTGGAAAAATCCACAGAGTGCAATTATCAAAAATAATTTGAAAGGAGAGACACCATTACTTTATATAGAACAGTATTGGTAAGAACTCAACATTTATATGAGCTTTAAAGCTAAAATCTAACATTTAAAAAGATGTTGAGTATGTTATATACTATTTTGGACTCTGATTTTAAGGAGTCGGGTTCATTTCCTTTCTTTGGTTAGTAGAAATGCTTGAAAAATCTATTATCAGTTAGTCTATGTTGCTGAAATACATTTTTATCCTGAGAATCTACAGAGCAGAAAGCAGGCAGCTGGCAGACACAGCTTAGAATGGAATCACCTTGCTTCCCTGTTTGTGTGAGGTGGCACGACCTCCTTTCAGAAGCCATGTCTTGGTACCTGCAGTCAGGTACAAGACTCATTCTGAGGGAAGTTCTGTGCGCATCTATTCATGAGCTGAAGGACTTAGTTTCATTCCAAACATATGCACCAAAACATGGGAGGCATGGCCTTGGCTAGAAATATCTTGACAGTAGTGGTAAACAAGTCTCTAATCTGCCACGTCCTCTTACGGGAAGAAGAATCCCTTTGTTCTTAACTTCAAAATCATGATATTCATGAGCAGTTTCAATTTTAAGATCTTTAAAGCTCTCTACAAATGAGTCAGCTCAGACATAAAGGTCACTGTATTCTGTGTGCATAAACTTCAGTCATACATTTGTTATATGTAAATATATAAAGCAAACCAACAGCTTCTACAGCTAACTCTGTTCTCAACTCTTTTACATACCAGAAACCTCAAAAATGTAGATGTCTTTTTGAATTTTCTTCTAAAATTTTACTCTGCCAGTCCATCACCTCTCTCAGGACTTTCATAGGCTCCTCACACAATATGGATGGGGGTGAGGCTGGGGGCTAAGACTAACTAGCCTCCAATATCGGAAAGATACCTAAAAGAGTTCTGTGCCTGTTGGGCACATTGCAGGGCTCATCTGTGTCCCTGCCAGAATCCAGCCATCTTAGCATTGGGTTCTTTGTGAAAACAAGTAGATGAAAGGTGTCCCATGCTGCTCCAGAAGGCACAGGTCTGGCACATGAGAGCGTTCACCATCCCTTATGCTGGAACAGAGAAGAAATTTTTTATTATAGTTACTCACTTTATTTTATGTGTGTTTTGCTTACACATATGTACGCATGTGTACCACCTCTGTGCTTGGTACCCACAGAGATCGGAAGAGAGCATCAGATTCCCAGAACTGGAGTTATGGATGGCTGTGAAGCACCATGTGAGTGCTGGAAAGTGAGCCTAGATCTTCACTAAGAACAAGGGCTCGGAACCACCGAGCCTTCTCTCTGGTCCCCATCCTTATTGTTTTCATTTTGAGTGTAATAGTAAGGAGGTGTATAGAACTGGTGCATGCTTGCCACTCTCTCTCCCTTTCTCTCTCTCTCCCTCCCTCCTCCCCCCCCCATCATACACACACACACACATACACAGAGGACTTCCTAAAGATGCTCTTTCGTGTAATAACTAGAGGGCATCCCAGCACACTGGCTTCAAGGCTCTCAATGAAAGTCAAAGACCGTCAGAGCAGAAAGGAGGTGGGAGAGAGCTTCCTGAGCTCCCACAGCTATCATATGCCTGTCATTCGCTTTACATGCCAGTCATGCAGCCATGGTATTAGCCTGAGCTATACCAGTCATGCAGCCATGGTCTTGGCCTATGCTATGCTAGTCAGTCATGCAGCATGATCTTGGCCTGAGCTATGCTACTTTAACAAAGCACTGGGGGCAGGGTCTTCACAAACAACAGGGGCCTGTTTAGACTATAACTCCAGAAGTCTAAGACTAAGGCACTGTCACCTATGTGGCTCTGGTGAGTCTTTCTGGCTACATCACAGTATGGTGAAGACAACATCGTGAGGAGAGGAAAGGCAAAGACAGATGGATTACATGAAATGGAAAACAAGATCTGAGGAAATGCCTTTTCTTAAAACAATTCCCTCGACTAAGACCAGCGTTAGGTTATCTCTGAGGGCAGTGCATCCTAGACCAGCTTCTGCTAGGTCTCACCTCTTAAAGGCTTCTCCACATCAATGCTGCCACACGCAAGGTGAGCTTCTGGTGCAGGCCATTTGGAGGGATATGCAGAACCACAGCCTATGGCGACAGTGTCCCAGGCTCACAGCTATGGGTCACTCCTGAAGTCAAGCACAAGCCTCAAAGAGAAGCAGTTGGTTTTTTTTTTTTTTTTAGCTTATACACCACCACCCCAGAAAATAGATGATGATGATGATGATGATGATGATGATGATGATGATGATGATTAGAAAAGTTACAATTTCTCAAGTTATCCACTTATACTGATAAGCCAGGGCCTTCTAAACATACATTTGGAAGAATACCATTTATTTTTGTTCATCTGGGTTTTTTGTTTGTTTGTTTTTGTTTTTAAGAAAAAAAAATCTGTCTAAGAACAAATTCTCATGAGTCTTAAAATATTGTCCCATGAATGATGTCGCACATATTCGTCTTTTCTATTATGACCTTATACAAAGACAATGGATGTGTCTAAATGAGCAGCATCCTCTGTCTTCCAATCAAAACCCACTTCTATACAACTTGAACTAGTTTTGCCAATTTAATTCTTCTCTGATGCTTTAGAAGGAACTAATGTCAGGAGGCTCAGTCTCCAGCATCTCATGGTGCTCGAGCCTCTTTGTCGCTCACTGACTGAGTCTCCAGACATCACATAAAGGACTGTTTGGTCTGTCCTCTATCCCAGCCAGAGAGGTTGCTGCTGGCGGAGGAAAGCCTTGTCCTCTATGTTTAACTGTAGGTCTCTTGGTTAGTGTAAAAACTGTATCAGAAGAGGCTGATGTCAGTGCACAACAGATGAGCTTCTGCACGCTTCTCCAGATTCCTAGGCCATTTAGTTTGACATAAAAAATAACGGTTACAGAGCCTTTGTGGCGAGGACCATGACATCATCAAGTTGGACAAGATCTGTGAGCAAGCTCCTCTCCCTGCCTCCTGCCTCTGTTCTTCCTAACTGGACAGCACTTCTCTTACATCCTAAGCTTGAGGAGACTCTGGGTCCTATGCTTTAAATATTCTTCTAGAAAGGCCTCACTGGAATAATCCTGCTCTCACTTGGGGATGGATAATGAGAGATCTATTTGGGAGATAAGTTCAGATGATGGGAAAGCACCTGTAATGAGTCACTCCCATTTAATTGAAGAGACAACGCCTTATTGTATTTATAATCAGCCTAGAAGTGGGCAAAATCAGGGGTTGGGGGAAGATTAGCAGATGGTCCAGTGACAATTTGCCTCCAGCAAGAAACTGCCTCGTGTTAACCAGACACACAAACGATCCTCACAGGCTAGGAAGGAAACTGATCAGCATAATTCACTATTAGGATTTAAATAGCCAAAGACCATCCAAAACAGTGCGTGTTGGAGTTCGTCAGTTGTCAAGTATAATTGTATTAATACAGAATAAGAAAGTGTTTATTTTGTCACGAAGAACCAAAAACTAGTATGAAGTCTCTTACAGCTAACAGTTCAGAGTCGCCAAGAAAGTAATACTTTCAACTGAAAATGTCACATTTTCCAGTTTTCTGAGGAACCCCCAAACTGCTTTCAAGAGTGGCTGTGCCAGCTTGCAATCCCACCAGCAATGAAAGAATGTTCCTCTTTCTCTACAACCTCTCCAGCATCTGCAGTCACCTGAGTTTTTTATTTTAGCCATTCTGACTGGTATGAGGTGGAATCTCAGGGTTGTTTTGATTTACATTTCCCTGATGACTAAGGATGTTGAACATTTCTTTAGGTGCTTCTCAGCCATTCAATATTTCTCGGATGAGAATTCTTTGTTTAGCTCTAAACGCCATTTTTAATAGAGATATTTGGTTCTCTGCAGTCTAACTTCTTGAGTTCGTTGTATACATTGGATATTAGCCCTCTATCGGATATAGGGTTGGTAAAGATCTTTTCCCAATCTGTTGGTTGCCGCTTTGTCCTATTGACAGTGTCCTTTGCCTTACAGAAGCTTTGTAATTACCTGAGGACCCAGCAATACCACTCCTGGGCATATACCCAGAAGATGCTCCAACATGTAATAAGGACACATGCTCCGCTATGTTCATAGCAGCCTTATTTATAATAGCCAGGAGCTGTAAACAACCCAGATGTCCTTCAACAGAGGAATGGATACAGAAAATGTGGTACATTTACATAATAGAATACTACTCAGCTATTAAAAATGATGAATTCACAAAATTCTCAGGCAAATTATAGAACTAGAAAATATCATCCTGAGTGAGGTAACCCAATCGCAAAAGAAAACACATGGTATGCACTCACTGATAAGTAGATATTTGCCCAAAAGCTCCAAATAACCAGGATATAATTCACAGACCACATGAAGCTGAAAAAGAAGGAAGATCAAAGTGTTGGTACTTCGGCCCTTCTCAGAAGGAGAACAAAATACTCACAGGAGCAAATATGGAGATTAAGTGTAGAGCAGAGACTGAAAGAAAGGTCACCCAGAGACTATCCCAACTTGGGATTCATCCCACATACAGTTATCAAACCCAGACACTATTGTGGATGCCAAGAAGTGCATGCTGGAAGGAGCCTGATATGGCTGTCTCCTAAGAGACCCTGCTAGAACCTGACAAATACAGAGGCGGATGCTTGTAGCCGACCATTGGACTAAGCACAAGGTTCCTAATAGAGGAGTTAGAGAAGGGACTGAAGGAGTTGAAGGGGTTTGCAACCCCTTGGGAAGAACAATAATATCAACCAACCAGACCCCTCAGAACTCCTAGGGACTAAGCCATCAATCAAGGAGTACACATGGCTCCAGCTGCATATGTAGCAGAGGATGGCCTTGTCGTGCATCAATGGGAGGAGAGGTCCTTGGTCCTATGAAGGCTTGATAGATGCCCCAGTATAGGGGAATAGAGGGCGGGGAGGTGGGAGTGGGTGGGTGGGTGGAGGAACACTCTCATAGAAGCAGGGAGAGGGAGGATGGGATAGGGTGTTTCCAGGAGGGAGGAAAACTGGGAAAGGAGATAACATTTGAAATGTAAATAAAGAAAATATCCAATAAAAAAAAAAGAAAATGTCATATTTTCCAACCTTACACTATCTGTATTTTCAATGCAGCCTTGGCATTCTTCAAAACTCACTGAAGGATACCATTGGATATTGCCTATGATGATGGCAATACGGAAAAATCTCAGAGAAACTCACTGAAGGATACCATTGGATATTGCCTATGATGATGGCAATATGGAAAAAAATCCCAGAGAGGGAATTAGGCAAGGGATAGCACATCTGCATAAACTACTACAATCAATAGAAACAGTTTTCAGGAATGTTTATTGATGTCGAGTAATGTCGTGACATATGCAGAATTGTGCTAAAGAGTGTGTCAAGTGAACGGGTGAGTTACACACAAAGAAGGTGGAGACAGAGACACAACTAAATGCTAACAGCCTTTGCCTCCCAGAACTCAGCTTTATTCTTCTTAATGATTGCCTTCAGCTTCCAATTTTCCTGTAATGGGCATGCATTATTTCATTGGTCTTAAAAAAAAGTTTAAAGAAAGGAATATAATGAACATTGTTTTCATACAGTCTTTAATGAGGAAATGTTAACTTGAAATTCTATGTTAAGTACATCAGCCCCACCCCCACCCCACCCCATAACTAGAATTGAAAATGTTATCTGATGTTTGAAAATTATCTTGGAACTTTAACTATATTTGAAATGTTCAAGTTATGACTTTAGAATAATTAATGGACATTTTATTTGTAGTTGACAGAGGATTTCTAATGCTCCCAAACAGGAAATTAATGCATTCATTGTACTTTGTGGCAGAATTATCGGTCTAGAGCTCATCAAAACCCATGGAGAAAGTTGTTTCAAAAGTGTGCTTGATTGCACCAGGACTAGAGAGAAATTGAGTCCCTAGAAATCGAGAACACACTGCATTCAACTGATATTGATTGGTACCTACCTGTGTGTCAGGGGTGTTCTACACAGTGGGTAAAATATTTTCAGTTCTTTTCTTAGAGTCTTTAAAATAAAGATAACTCTGAATAATTGCTATGCGATCTATAATCCTAAAAGCGTCTACAAAAGAGGAGTACTGTTTCTCTAGAGGTTGATTATTTGGAACCAACACGATGCTCTCTCCTGCCACTTTAAGCCACTTCTTTTCTGCAAAGTATCGTTTCTGCTTACCCCCTAGAAGCCTAGAATGTGACAAAGATGACCACAAAGATATGAATCCCTAGATGATCAAAGACAAGTGACTTTTCTATCAGTAGATAGAAATTTCCTATCTCAACTTCTTTAGCAATAATATAAAATGATTTCAATGTTCTTCATAATTCTGAATGTCTAGGGTTTGCATTTGGTTGATTTTTTTTAATAGCAAATGACATTCAATGTGTTGCTCCTTGTGGCTGTAACTTTGCCATGAAATAACTGTCTGAAATAAGGATGAACAATACTTAGCCTACAGCATTTGCCCTACGCTGGGCTCAAGAAGAAGGGCTCTCTGGGACAGTTGAAGAGGGTACTAAAGGCAGAGGAGACATCCACTGCTTTAAAGGCACTTACTAGCTAGCTGAAGAGATAAATAATAAACAGATAGGAAAGGACTCTTACAAAGCTTGGTTCAACAAGCAAGAGGAATATAGATGGGAAACTCATTCATGTGTCCTGTAAGGAATCCGAATATGCCAAATGATAGGACTTGTTGTACTGGGTCAGCTTAAAAGGTACGATAAGGTAATCGGAGTGGCTTGGCAGACATGAACTGAGGTATTCTGAGTAGTTTCTATGTCAGGAGGAGAGGCGGGCAACCAGCCAGATGGCAAAGGAAGAGAAGCGTATGACCTGGATAATCTATACCCTGGATGATTTGGTCCTTGGATAATAGTAGGTGGGCTGCATTCCACCAGGAGGTCAGTAGCTATCAGTGGTCTGGGGTTGCTCTGCTTGGACCCCCATTGTCTAGTCCTTATTTTGGAGACACAGATTAACTCCTTCCCATCACACACACACACCATCAGACTCCTCTTTTCTATTAAAAGGAATATGCTGTTTTACTCATATTAAACCTGTACAAAGGCTATTGTATGTATATGTGTGCATGCCTGTCTGACTCAGGGAGCTGGAGGGTGGTGAGATGCGCTACTGCCCAAATGTAATCTTCAGGTAAGCAATCCAGACTAGTAACTTCAAAATGCAGTCAGCCACAGAAGCATAATCTAATCAGGCCTTAGCAGCAGAGAGCCTAGAGGGCTGTCATCTTTGGTAACTTCTCACGCCCTGGAAAGAGTCAGCACCTGTGTCCCTCAGGGACGGTGGGCTGTCCAGCTATCCCAGGAAACCCTTGCCAGCGATTAGCAGCAGGGCAAAGAAGCGTGGTTCTGAGTTATTAAACTCCGTTGGAGAAGGTGGGGCAGGTCTTCCCCCTAACAGTGCAAACGCTGCTATGAGTCGCTCCACAGCATTGCTTTCCCGGCATTAATCCCACACATTACTACAAAGTCAGAAGACAGCCATGACATGGTGCAAGGGGGCCTCCTTCTCTCTAGCCTATGGATAAGTTACGTTCTTATATGCTTGTGAGCATACACACCCACATACATGAAAAGCATGTGTGTGCACACACAAAACATGCAAGCCCAAAGAAAAAGTATTTCTTCCTGTTTTGAAAACACAGCTTTCAAGTCCAAGCCACAAACCCAGACTGGAGTGGATGATGAGAGGGGATTAGAGTACTTATTCTGCCAGTCAAAGACATTATCAATAATTATAAAAGGCACAGATACTACACTGAAATGCTTTCATCAAATGTCACTCTTCAGATCCGGATAACCTAACCACTTAATGCAAGATTATTTAGGAAAGAGTCTGCTGGGATTTACACTACTATTGCAAGCAAATGTTTCCCCCCCCCCCCCCAAAAGTTCGTGAGATCACCCCAAAAGTTTCATCAATGTGCAAGAAGTATAAGAGGATTTGAAGTCCATAGGAGGTTGTGCATGTTAGGGCCTTTTAAATCCCGAGAAACTTTCAAATATGATGGGAAAATGATTCCTAATCATGGCACTTTAAAACAATCTCGTGTTCCTGACAACATTTACCTGCTCCATCTCATCGCTGCTGACATTTTTCTGCAGGCGTCCTTTAGAAGTTTACACAGTTGCAAACATATACACTACTTTAAAGGTCTTTCGACCTCAGGGCTGAGCTGGCTCTGTCAAGGAAGGTGCTTGTCACACAAGGGTGAGCTCCTGAGTTTGGGTTCTTGGCACACCTGTAAAATCCAGGCATGACTATACTATACCCCCTGCAGTCCTTGGGTCTGGGAGGAGAAAGCAGATCCCTGGAGTTTACTGGCCAGCCACCCTAGACAAACAGGAGAGCCTAACTTCTGTGAGAGACGCTGTTTCAGAAAGAAGTGGAAAACAACTGAGCATACCCAGTGTTAACTTCTGGGCTCCACACAGACACTCACACATGCTCATGTGCAAGCAGACATTTGTGAGCAAATATACCCACATACATGACAAACACGTGTGTGTACACATGGACCATGCAAGCTCAAAGAATAAGTACTTCTTCGTGTTACCACAGGTCTTCATAATTAGACCTTTTGATGGCTGCATATCCTAGCATAATCCTGCCAACTATGCCTTTAAATATTAATCTAGTTGCTCCAAGTTCTCATTACTACAAATGATCTGCAATTAGCAGTTTCGAGAACATAGCTCTCTTTCTCCTTTAGCCTATCTGTTTAGGATAAAAGTTTCTAAAGATATTAATTGCACCTTTTTTCTTCATTTTGTTAAAGTTTGAAATTATAGCATAATTATAATTTCATTTCTCTTCTTCCTTTCCTCCCTCCAAACCCTCCCACATATCCCTTGCTCTCTTTCAAGTTCACAGCCTCTTTTCCAATTGTTGTTACATGGACCTATGTATATGTGCACACATATGTATTCCTAACCATAACCCACTCAATGGGCCTAATGTTAGTGGTATGTATGTGTTTTCAGGGATGGCCATTGGGTTTTAGATAAGCAGTTTGGAGGCCTTGCCTGGAAGACGTTTCTCCCACTCTGAGCATGTCGAAGTTACCTGAAGTTTTGTAGAGGTTTGAGGCCTATGGTTTCCCCCAGCCCACTCTGCCAGGTCAACTGCTATTGTCCTTGTTCAGGCCCTGTTTGGGCATCATGTTGGGAGACTAAGAGCATCATAGCTTCTGACATTTCTAGGAGCCACTGCCTCTCAGCAAACGCCTTGATCCTCATTTCTAGGAGCCACTGCCTCTCAGCAAACGCCTTGATCCTCATTTCTAGGAGCCACTGTCTCTCAGCAAACGCCTTGATCCTCTGGCTCTTTCAAACTTTCAATCTTTAACTCTAGATATATTTATCAAATGCTTTTCCAGAGGATTGATCAATTTACATCACCATAAACAAGGTCACAATTTGCCAGTTTCTCTGTAGTTTGTGTTTTTAATGATTATTGAGTACTTTCCCCATAAGCCCATCGAATAGAGTGCTCTTATAGATTGGTCAATCCTTTGACCATCTAGCTACTGGAGAGCCTAGCAGCTGTCTGAATTGTGGGTTTCTTTCTTTCTTTTTTTTTTTTATAGTTTGTATTGTTTATTACTACTCTAAAAATATCCAGAAGTGCCAGTTCTTTCCGGAAGCTCTATGAAATCTTCAGCCCTTCAAAGGTCTGCATTCTTTGGTGTCACGGCTGGAATAGAGCTCCCCACATATTTGAAAACAAAATTTCAAGTGGTCTCTCTTTCCTCTCACAGTAGTATAGTTGAAACAACTGTTTCTCAAGCTAGGAATAAAAGAAGGCTTTTAAAAACCCTAACAAAGACAGGCAGAGCAGAAACAGTGCTCCTTACATACACAGAGTGCAATAAGTGATGGACTGGGCTAGATGCTAGCTCCTCCCTTCCCACAACAACTGAGTGATATGTGGTATATTATTAGGTTGATTAGATAGTTAGGTCACAATGAGGCTACACTGAGGCCGACCCCCAATCCAGAATGACCTGTCACATGAAGACAGACAGACAGACAGACAGACAGACAGACAGACAGACACAGGGCAGGGCACAGTGATGACAGAGCAGAGGTTGTAGTCATACAGGTGCAAGCCAGAGGCTGTCAGCTTCTAGCAAGGCAACAGAAGCTACCAAAAGGTAAGGAGTGAGATCCGATCAGGTGCATCAGAACCGCTAAACAACGCATTTCTATTGTTTACATGACTTGATTTGTGGTTTGTTATTACAGAAGTTCTGAGAAAAGACTCCGAATGGTTACAAGGAAGAGTAGTAACTGTAGTTCCTGCTATGACAGTTGCCGCAGTTGGAGCGAATGCCATTCACAAGGGTCTTTTCTTTACCTTCTACCAGGGGAGTGGTTATGTTTGCTGACAGCTCAGGAGGATGTAGGACAGCATTCCACCCAATCAGATATGTAGATTTTAAGGAAGGGTTTCTCTTTCATGACAAAATCACATAGGCATACCTGGGAGGAGGCTTTGGCTGCAGGTGCAGTGGCATTTGGATCCTGTGAATGGAAGCAGGTGGAAGGTTTGTGGGGCAGGTTTCATCCTGTGTCATCAGGTACTGCAGCGTACTCTAGCTTGGATTATTTCTTGTCTGAGTTTCTGTCAGTATAGGCAAATGTTGAGGACAAAAAAACAAAACAAAACAAAAAAAAAACCCCAAAGTCATTGCCATTTGGGGCTTATAAATGGTCTTGGGAAAAGTCATACCAAATACTAACCAACATCTGCCTATGTCCCATGACAGGAGAGTCCTTCCTCGCTTCTCTGTCATAAAGCTTCCTCTGGCTCTGTCCCCTCACAGACTTCTGTACAACTGTCTACTTGCTCCATCTGTCCCCTTCAGACACTACTGAGTCTAACCAGAATCGCATCATATGGCCATTACCTAAACTTCCTCATCATGCTGACTTGAAAGAGCTGGTCTGAGAGCCTCTGTTTTCCCTGCTGAGTGCTCCTTAGGCCCCAAACCAGAACTCAGTCAGTGATTGTGGAATGAACAAGGAGACAGAAAAAGGCATTGGCCCTGAAAACTGAAAGGAAATTGAATCTAAGAACACAAGAGAGACTGGGTGAGGCTTTGATTTTATCAAGTCATTCTATACACAGCCCCTTACTGATGGGAAAACTTGACAACTATCATTCTAAACATGCTTGTGATTCACTGGGGTTCATGTGTATGCACAATTTTTACTTACTAAGTGCTAGGCATTGTGGTAAGAGTCTTATGGTAATTATTTCATTTAATCTCAATGACCTTCTGCCATCAAACTCATTATGGAGCCCAGGCTAGCCCTGAACTCAGATCTTCCTGCTCTAGCACCCAAGTGCTGGGATTACAACTTTATGGCGCCACACCCCTGTCTCTTTCTGATCACTTAAAGAAAGGATTTACAGTAGTAATTTGGTTAGAAGCAGATAACTGTGTTTATCTAGCTGGTCCACACTTCCAAATCTATATTGTATGCCTGCTTGGGGTGCCTAGAGGAACAAGCTGATAGAGGCTTTACAAGGAGAAGACAGGAAGCCAGTCATGCTATCTCAAAGATGCTGACGCTCTCAAAGGTATTTATGAGTTTGATAATTCCCTTTTACAGATACAAAAGCTGAAAGTGCCTGCTTATGAGTACTAGTCAGAGGGTATACAGGTGAGACCAACTCAGATTCCTGTTTCAAATCCTACACAGACAGGAAGTAGTTGACTCCAAATTCTTACAAGGGAGGTTAAACCATCCATTCTCCATACAAGGGCCAAGTTGTTTTCATCAGTGCCAAGCCCCCCAACAATATCATGCCCCCCAACACACACTGTTAAGAAGAATCTTTTGAACTAAGTGTTCCCTAAAGTGATTCCAAGCCTGCTGCATCTAATCTTCATCAAAATGTTAGCTTTTTTTTACCTCGGCATTGCACCGACTCCTGTAGTTCAACGTCTTTCAGGACAAATGTAATTACTCTTCCTATGGTGGCTCTGCATGTGCTTCGGGACCTCCAGCCCCCTGTTCATTGTCTGTTAGCTGTCTGTGCCCAGATGGGAAGTATGCAGTTGTGCTGTTTCTCTGCCTTGCAGCTGAGACCCACGTGACACTTGACAGGAATTAAAGCATAACAAAGAAACAAAGAGAAATAACAGTAGATGGGAAATTTAAATTGAATGTGGAAGGAGTTATGGAGAAGTGTCTCATGGGGGAAGAGTAACAACTGCTACCCCAGAGAGGCCTGCATGGGGTTGTCGCTGGGAGCCTGGTGAAGCCACACTGACAGAAAGGAGGAAGGTAGTAACAGAGATGGGAGGGAAGATGCCCCAGAGGAAGTAACGTCTGCCAAAAGCTTCACACTCAAAGACTTTTCGAAAGTATTTTACAACATTGAAAGTACAAAGAATAAAATGTTGGAAGCTTATCCAAACTTAGAAATGAATATGACAATTTGTCAGGCGCAGGGAAGGTGCTTGCTCGGATGGTAAGTTATCTGATGAGACACTGAAAGTTCTCATCAAATCACTCTTGATAAGCTATTTGCAAAGAAATAAAACATAATTTTGAGTGTTTCTCATGTTTCAAGTTACACTGAACTATTGTATCTGTTTTACAATTCTCTTCTCTTTCTTATATACCTATAGCCAATAGAAGAGGGTTAAAATGTTTTGACTTTTTTTAAAGATCAGGAGACAATCATATTTTCCACTGATTATTAACATTATTTTATACTTTTATAGTCCCACACTATTGTGGAAAATGAAGACCACTTCTATCCATTTACACTGAACTTGTACAGTTCAGTTGCCTAGATTCATAAAGGGGAGCATTCAGTCAAAGAGCATACACATCATTATTATTTTGATTCAGTACTGGGAGATTTCCCTTTTAAAAAGTCATGATCCCATCCAAGGGGAATCTAAGCAACCCTTTCTCCACATCATGCAGAACTGAAGCTGAAGCTCTGCGATACCAAGGTTAGTTCTACTACATGTAGGGGAGCCTGAGGCAGGAAGATTGCCAAGTTAAGGCCAATGAGAATCACGCTGCAAGATCTTATCTTTAACAGCAAACTCTAAAAACTATAGCTCACAACAAAACCAACCAACCAACCAACCAACCAAACAAAACCAGCTAGGTGATGTCTGAACTGATGTCAGTTCCTCTGAACTGAAGTATTGGCTACCAGATGGGGGTGCTCGTGACATTCAGCAGGCAAAAGGCCCCTCCCCAAGGTTACAGTAGACAATTGCTACAGGAGGAGACAGTGACCTGCACTCTTGCTCTTGTCCAGTCTGCCTGTGAGTCAAGGGGAGCTCCAAGGTGCAACATTTTGAGTTTCTTGAGTTGAGTGCTGGGCTGTGGCTGCTTTGAGTGCTCCCTGCTTCCGAAAGTCACCCCATACCTACACTCTTGCTCACAGCCCCCAAAAACTTATTACTCACCAAGCTGAACTTTGGTACAATCATTATTTTGGCTTGATACAGGTTCCCTTTCTGGGGTGAGCAGATGTGTGTGTGCTATGTCTCCCCACCACAACTAAAGACACCCATAGAGTTCAAAACAAAGTTCAAATGTTTCCCAAACAAACATTTTATACGTTTAGTGTGATAGATTATATACTTCCAATAATGTTTTGGGGTTTTTGTTTTGTTTTGTTTTGTTTCTGTTTTTAACCAAATGGCATGGAATTGAGTCAATTTAGGAACTGAGTCAATTTACTGCCGTGATCAAGCAACTCTGAGAGTAATACAATGATGCGGTACTCAGAGGAAAGACTGCCCTAGGAATAAGGGGACAGGGCAAACTCCAAAGAACCCCTTTTTATTTATTTATTTATTTATTTATTTATTTATTTATTTATT
>JADRCD010221718.1:0-12263 GCA_019843815.1 Montemys delectorum | reverse complement strand
GGTGGAACTGAATGTTCTGGCAGCATGTGTATAGTAGAGGATTGCAAATTCGATCATCAATAGGAGGAAAGGACCTCGGCCTTGTGAAGGTTTTGTGCCCCAGCATAGGGGAATGCCAAGGCCAGTAAGTGGGAGAGGGTGGGGTGGCAGGCATGGGGGCATGGGGAGGGGGGGAGGCAAAGGGGTTTGTTCTTGTTGTTTTTGTTTGTTTGTTTGTTTGTTTTTTGGAGGGGAACCTGGGAAAGGAGAAATTTACATGTAAATAAAGAAAATATCTATTAAAAAAAAGTAACTTGATGTCTCATACTTGTGAGGTTGTAGAAGTGTGTTAGCAGTTACTGCATTTATATCTCTGGTGATGGCGAATATCTGCTCAAAGGTGTAATTATACCTCTGATTATATTATATTGCCCAAAGAAGGTCCAAAACTCTGAAAAATTCTGTATGTACTTTTTGGAGAGCCATGTACCCTGAGTCACAGCTGGTCTGCAGAAATTCTCACTGTATTTGTCTGGCCACTCAGAAAGAGCCTCTCTGATGCTTTTGAGGGCAGTGCAGTCAGCTCATTCTTGTGTCTGGTTTTATCTCCTCAAAGGGACCTAAGCTATAAACCAGAGATAATTCATGTTTCAAAAAATCCAGACCTTTTATTAACATAAAAGGAAAAGCACCAAGCTGCCAGCTATTGAATTAGGTCTTTGTATTCTGTTCTCCAGTGGGTCATTTTCGGAAACAGGCTTTTCAGACCTCATGAGTTCCATAAACTCTATGGCCAAAGAAAATGCAGTTTTCTCTTTCTAAAACGGGAATGAGGGGGTCTGTTTCATGTCTGCTGAGGTGTGTGATGGAGAGAGTGGTTTCAGTGCTGACTCTAAAGGTCCCTTTATTGCCATCACTGGCCAGGATGATAATGTTCTATAATTGTGCAAATGGAACGGAGGGAGAGTGTCTTGCTGTCAGAAGTGGGACTCTGAGGCAAAGGAGACAATTTGGACACATGTAATAGTGGACATAAGATGGTGGCTCACACCTGTAATCCAGAGACTTGGGAGCTACAGATGTCAGGCTGATCTAGGTGGTGAGATCCAGACCAGTAAGAGCTGCTGGGAAGTGGTTGTTCAGGTGGTTCAGTGCTTGTCTAACATACACGAAGCCCTAGTGTGATCTCTACCACTGTATAAGCTGCTGGGCATGGTGGCTGGCACACCTGTAATCCCCGGATTCTGGAGAAGACAAAGGATAATAAATTTGAGGCCATCTTCATTTACATAGGTAGCTCAACACCGGTTTATACTTTATGAGACTTTTTTTTTTTTTTTTAAAGATAGACGTACCGGCTGGTTTTGTGTCAACTTGACACAAGCTGGAAGTATCACAGAGAAAGGAGCTTCAGGTGAGGAAGTGCCTCCATGAGATCCAGCTGTAAGGCATTTTCTCAATTAGTGATCAAGAGGGGAGGGCCCCTTGTGGTGGTGCCATACCAGAGCTGGTAGTCTTGGGTTCTATAAGAGAGCAAGCTGAGCAAGCCAGGAGAAGCAAGGCAGTAAGGAACATCCTCCATGGCCTCTGCATCAGCTCCTGCTTCCTGACCTGCTTGAGTTCCAGTCCTGACTTCCTTTAGTGATGAGCAGCAATGTGGAAGGGTAAGCCGAATAAACCCTTTCCTCCCTAACTTCCTTCTTGGTCATGATGTTTGTGCAGGAATAGAAACCCTGACAAAGACAATAGAGTTACCAAATATGATGGTGATTCCTGGTGGTCAGCTTGACTCCATCTGAAACGAACTGTAATCCAGAAATGGAGGGGACACCTGTGATCCAGATCTTGAGGCTGGAGGAGAAGCTAGGAAAAACTTAGGCCCAGACAAGGTGATACAGGCCTTTAACTCCAGAGATAGAGGCAAGCAGATCTCTGAGTTTGAGGCCAGCCTAGGACAGCAAGTTCCAAGTAAAGAAAAGATCTGGGTGTGGTGGTATACACAATTAATCTGGGCCACACCTTCTGCTAGAGGCCTGCATAAGCATGTGGAAAAAGGAAGTGTTCATTTTTCCCTGCCTGCTTGCACTTACTTGCACATCTGTTGGAACCTACTTCTTCAGGATTGCAGCTTATACAGTAGACCAGCGAAGACACCCAGCCTCAGGGGACGGAGCAACTACTAGACTTCCCATTCATAACTGCCCATGGTTGGATTAGTTGTACTGCAACCTGTAAGTCATTCCAATAATTTCTCTTAATATATAAAGACACTCCATAAATTCTGTGACTCTAGGGAACCCTGACTAATACACCAAGAAAAAATGAATTAAATCTGATATTATTAAGTGTTAACCTTCCTTCGCACCGTCTCCCCCCGCTCCCTCCTCCTGCAGGGATTACAAGTCCCATAAGGTCAGGACTCATGTCTCTCTTGTCAACGTTGTGACTTCATATCTAGCATGAAATAGTGACTTTACAGACATTTGTTGAAAGAACAAATGCAATGTAGATACTAAGTATGACATGTAGGTATTATATCTAATACAGGTCTATTTAAATTTGATTCCAGGCATCCTGGGTTACCCAAATACCATCTTGGGTCTTTGTCATTGTCTGGGTTTGTTTGCTTGTTTGCTTGTCTCAAGGGATCTCATTTAGTCCAAGTTGGACTCAAACGTGCCATGTAACTGAGGCTGGTGTTGAACTTCTGATCTTCCTGACTCCCACGGGCTGGGCTTATGGGAGTGTGCTGGGCTTCTCTGGTGATTTTTTAATAGGGAATTGTATGAAGGCAATTAGAAAAGCTTATTCTATCACCTTATGATAAACGATGCATGGACTGAATATTTGTTTGCCAACAAGCTGACACACTAAAGTTGTAACCCCCAATTTGATGGTATTTGGGGAAGAGACTTTAGGGAAATAGAGACAGGTAGAAGACTGTCAGGATGTGATTAGTGTTTGTGTGTGTGTGTGTGTGTACACATATGGAGAGAGAGAGAGAGAGAGAGAGAGAGAGAGACTGAGAGAGAGAGAGAGAGAGAGAGAGAGAGACTGAGAGAGAGACTGAGAGAGAGACTGAGACTAGGTCTCATGTAGCCTGGGACTGTCACTATGGAGTTGATTATGACGGTCTGATCCTTCTGCCGCCTCTTCCCAAGTGCCGAGATTACAGGTGTGTGCCACCACCTTCAATTTTGCCTGGTAGAGGGGGTTACTCTTTGTGCACACTAGGCAAGGGCTTTCCGGCTGAGCTTATTCCCTGCCCCAGTTTTGCTTTTCCTCACATCTGGCAGGCCAGCAGAGCTTTTCTGAGTTACACAAATCCTGCCAGTCCTTAAAGCTCACGTCACATCTTAGGCTCTCTCTGACATGTCCTTTGGTAAGTGAGAAATGACACAATTCGTGTACCTTTGCGGTACAATGTGTCTCCCACGGGATTCTAAACATGAAGGGATTAACATTATCATCCTTAGCTACTGCACAAGGAAAGTTTACTTGTGCTACCCAGAAAGTGTCACGAGTACAGGAAAGCTGTTCTTTTTTTTTTTTTTTTTTTAAGATTTATTTATTTTATGTATATGAGTACAGTGTAGCTGTACAGATGGTTGTGAGTCATCATGTGGTTGCTGGTTGAATTCAGGACCTCTGCTTGCTCTGGCAGGCCCTGCTCGCTCCGATCCCAAAGATTTATTTACTATTATATCTAAGTACACTATACTGTCCTGGAACTCACTCTGTAGACCAGGCTGGCCTCGAACTCAGAAATCTGCTTGCCTCTGCCTCCCAAGTGCTGGGATTAAAGGCGTGCACCACAACTGCCCAGCAAAATTGGAAGGCTTTTGTCTTTTTTTTTTTTTAAGATTTTATTATTATATATAAGTATACTGTAGCTGTCTTCAGACACACCAGAAGAGTGCGTCAGATCTCATTACAGGTGGTTGTGAGCCACCATGTGGTTGCTGGGAATTGAACTCAGGACCTTTGAAAGAGCAGTCAGTGTTCTTAACCTCTGAGCCATCTTGCCAGCCCTGTTCACCTCATTTCTTTTTCCATGCTGGGGATCAAACTCAGGGCCTGGCACATACTCCGTAAATTCTGTACCACTGGGGCACATCCCTAGCCCTCATCTCTCTAAACTTACGGTGCCTTCAAGGGACTTTGACTCGCTTTTTATTTATTCATTATTATTGATTTCTACATTATTTTTGTCATTATTTTGAGACACGGTCTGTAGATCAAGTTGGCCTTGAAGCCAAAGATGACCTTGAGGTTCCTGATCTTCCTGCCTCCACTTCCCAATGCTGAGATTGCAGGAGTGTGCCACAATGACCATTTTATCTGTTGCTGAGGATCGAACCCAGGGCTTTGTGCATAGCAGACAAATATTATACCAACTGAGTGACGTTCCTCCATCCCACTATTTTATCAATCTTATTTTTTTTTCCTTTTCCTTTTTGAGACTGTGTCTCATTGTGCAGCTCTGGTTGGCTTAGAACTCACTCTGTAAACTAGACTGTGCTCAAATTCACCTCTAGAGATCCAACTGTCTGCCTCTTGAGCTGGGATTAAAGGCATGTGGCATGGCTATGCCTGCTCTTTCTAAAGGGTAAATTTTCACCGGCATTTTATTTTTCTTTTTTAGTTAATAACTCTGTTAGGATTGAGGTATGTGAATTATCAGTCATAGGGAAAGTAGTTTTCCCAGGGAGAACCCCCAAGGACAAGCCTTTTCTCATCTGATTAGTTCTTCTAATCGGGTAGCACAGGAGTCTCTGAGCTACCCGATCAAGTAACTAAGCTCAAGTATTGTATCAGCAGACAGTTTTTCATTTCTGTTCTGTGGAAAAGATAGGATAGAAAGGTAAATAAATTAAGTGGCAGGGAGAGGGAAGTGGGACTTTAAAACCATACAGGGAAAGCCCGGTTCGCATCTCATTCTGCCACTTCCTGGTTGACCCTGGGAAGTTGGATAACCTCTTCATGCCCTGTGTTAGGGTGATTAGTGCTGAGATGAACCACCATAACCAAAAGCAACTTGGGGAGGAAAGAATTTATTTGGCTTACATATCCTGAATCACAGGCCAATGATAGAGGCCAAGGCAGGAACTTGGAGTTGCTGCAGAGGCCATGGAGGAGTGCTGCTTCCTGGCCTGGTCCTCATGGCTTGCTCAGCCTGCTCTCTTATAGCAGCCAAGATCTCCAGCCCAAGGGTGGCACCACCCACTAAGATGTGGGTCCTCCCACATCAACCAGTAATTAAGAAAAAGCCCTGCAGGCTTGCCTGAGGCCCTATCTTATGGATGCAATTTCTCAGCTGAAGTTCTCTCCTCTGAGATGACTCAACTTGTGTCAGGTTGACATAAAACTACTATACCCATCTTTTTGCTACTTTGTGGGTTCTTCTTTCTCCTACCCTTATCACCCTTTATACACCCTTCCAATCCCCTAACACTAGATAAGAGAGGAAAAAGGATAAAGAAGAAAGAGACCCCTGAATAAATTCAGGGGTCAGAAATGGGGTGATATTATCATTAGAGTACTTCCTGTTGACTACGGGTATCGAGTTCCTTGGGGCGAGTTTGATCTTCTCTATCAGGATATCAAATTTCTTCTTGTTGTTGTTTCTTGTTTGTACATGACTACTTAACAAACCTCGATCAACAGCAACCAACCAACAACCCACCCCAGCTCTCAGGGCCCTAGCATTGATATACCCTCTAAAAAGTCCCTAGAATTCCAAATGTCAAACAATCACAGATACTATCTGCAGCTGCCAAAAATCACACCCCTTTTAGAGCATGAGACAAATCATAGCATCTGCTGTGTACAATCTGAAGGGGCCCTATAGCCCACACCTTGGATTAAAATGAAAACATAATCTTATCATATTTTTCTGTTTTTCAAAGACACCAAAAATTCCAAAATTTTCACTACACCCCATTCAGTGGAGGAAAGTGGGTAATAAGAGATCTCAAAATGGAGCCAAGCCCCATTAGGAATTTTTACAAACCTGGCCCAGGAATCTCAAACTGTTTTTGGAGGAATGATATACCCAACATCCTAAAGCTGAAGCAAAAGCACCCTGTGCTCTGACCCTTTGATCAGGACCCAACATTGACTGAGCAGGGCTGCCCTTATTTGGATGGCTCTGATTTGTGTGGCCTCTATTTGCATGATAAAGATTGCCCGGTGGAAATTATGCATACAGTAACTCAAGCTCATCTCCCAGAACTGTACACCAGGCCATCTGGACTGAGCTTTGCATGCCAGGAAGAAAGCCACCCCAGCTATGAAAGTACTTCTCTTCCGTGGAGAATCCTTCCTAGTCAAGCTCCCAATGATGGAGGCTGCATTCTAGCTAACCTGGGCTGCTTTGTACTTAAAACTTGTCCTTTTAGTAACTGAGCTTGTTAATGGTGACTTGCCATTATGGTATTTAGAAAGAGATTGGAGGGTGGTCTTAGGTCCAAAGGGAACTACAATCCCACCCCCACCCCCTACCCCCCACCCCCCACCCCCACCCCGAATTCCTAATGCCCATAAATGAGCTCAACCTGGGCTACGGGAAGATTTCTGGTGGGTAAACAAAAGCCAACATTCTTAGGAATTTGTGAAGCCTGTTTACCAAAAGGAGTCATTTCTCTTACCTCTGGCAAAAAGGCTCTCCAGTTAATTTATACCTATGGTGCCTATCAGCATCTCAGGCTCCATGCCAGTCCCAAGGTTCCCTCAGTCCCTACTCAGCAGTACTTGTTATATATTTCAAAGCACCTATGCCAGTCTCCTGGCCCTTCCCTCCCCCCACCACCCGCCACCCTGCAGCTACTCACCCTCCTTACTCTCTTTTCTTTCCCCTGCTATTCTCTACTCCCACAGATAGCCTGGCCATGTTCTGTCTACTTTCTTTCTGCTCTGGGCTCTTCCAGGATGCCTCTGGTGGCTCCCTGTTTCTCTCTGTCTCTCTGTGTATCTCTGTCTCTGTTTCTCTCTCTGTCTCTCTTTCTCTGTCTTTCATATCTACAATTAAAACCTTCTCCATACCCAGACAATGGAGATGTCATGCTTTCAGTTTATATAAGTGGTGAGTTCGCTGTTTCTACTAGAAGAGGAAAAGTTGGTTGAGCCATTTTCATTTGTGCAGAGGGTCGGGGGCGGGGGTCACCTATAACACCCCCTGATTAGAACTTCAGGATTCCATGCTTGGGGAAATTCCCAGTGGGGATTAGAAACTGCTTTTTCTAGTTAGTCTCTTAGTAATAGGCTTTCCTTCACCAGCTTCTCTTGTGAGGTGCTAAGTGATTAAAAAAAAGAAAAAAGAAAAAAAAAAAAGGGTAAGGAAAGGAGTTGACTGCTCCTACGTATTGTGAAGGAGTAAGTTTATTATAGACACGTGGGAGAGTATAACGAGAGACAGACACATGTGGGAGAGTCCAGAGTAGTCATGACTCTGAATCATGTGGGGAGACGGGGAGGGGCAGAGAGAGAGGGGAATCAAGTATAGCAGCCAGGAGGCCAAAGGGGCAAGGAGTAGGTAACTAAAATATCTGGATTATTTCGAGAAGGGCCTTTGGGTAGAGGGTAGGGTTTGCCAGCCATACCCTGTATCAGCTAGGGACTGAGGGAGGCTGGGAGAATCTGGAGGCCAGGTCTGCTTTGATGTGTTTGTCAAATAGGCACCTCAGCTGCGTGTCCCAGGTTTAGAACATAACACTAAGAAGGTCAGTTAACATAAAATATATGGCTTTGAGTAAAACGAGAGTCATTCAATAAATATTTACCACATTATAAGAGCCATCTTTTGATAACTATAGATCACTGCTAAATTTGAATAGAGAGAAACTAGAGAGTTAAAGCATTGTTTTCTTTTTTATGTCCTTGACATTTATATTGCAAAAAACACAATCTTTTTTTTTTTTTTTAAGATAGTATCCCTGCCAGATTGATGTTAACTTTGAACTCTGATCTTCCTATATCTTCCTTCCTATTGTTGGGATGTAGAAGCCCGTACCTGTATGCTTAGTTTATGTGGTACTAGATCCAACCCAGCCAGAGGGGGGCTTCATGCCTGTTAGACAGATTCTCTGTCCATTGACTATATACATAACTACTACTATCTCTGTCCCCAGCCTTGTAAATTCAACCTTCTATTGTCTGTGAGGATATAGTTCTTATAAATATTATTAAAACTGTATACAGTTCCTCTTTCAATATAACCACTTAAATGTCCAGCAGGGAGAGGTCTGAATTCACCCAGACTTCCTCTTTCTGGCTTCCTGATTTCGTTAGTGGTATAACTGCCTCCCAGAAACTCATGATTGAAACACTAATTATTTTTGACCTACTGCTTCCGTCTTATCAGCTACTGACTGACCTTCACTGTGACTCTCAAAGCTTGCCCCCTCCCTTCTCTGTCCCCCACTCCAGTTCAGGACTCCACTTTGGCTTTTTTGCTTCAACTTTCTCTTTTTCTCCCATCAAACTGAATTTAAGCCAAAACATCTTAGCCTGTTTCACTACATCATGTCTGCATCCACTCAGTTGTCTCCAGTAGTTCCTACCACCTGTCAAATAAAGACTATTCAACATCTCCTGAAAATATCAGTTGGAAAGGAAGACAGACAAGCGAACCAGCAACTTAAGACAATGCAGGCTTTTACAGGGGGTGGCAACTCAGAGGGCTTTTTATAAGAATTGTAGTCTGTTGTCGACTTAGCTGGGGTAGTTAGAGGGCAGAAGTTGGGGAGGGGTGGGGATTAGGAAAGAAGGTTAAAATTTTCCTATTTTAGCTGGAGTTTGGTATCTTCTGAGAGTAGCAGGTGAGAAGCCAGTTAAAGAATGTCAGGTGATACACAGACATCTTCCCTGGCAGGCGAGGACTTGGGGTTCACAGAGCAGTTCAGCATCTAGAAAAATGAGTTAATTTATTTCTAGAAATTAAACTACTGTAGTTACTGGAATTGTCACAATTCTATCAAAATGGGGTTTTAAAAAACAACATTCTGTTCTGGCTGACACTTCTGTAAGATGGCCTTAACCCCACAACTCATGGCTTTCTGAAACAGTTATCACTTTAGAGCCCAGGCTGATCTCAAACTTGAGCTTCTCCTAGCCTCATCATATCCTTATTTTCTAAGTTCTATAAATCTGTTACTATTTTATATTCTGCTTTTAAAAACCTGAGCTCATTTTATTTGTATAAATAATGTCATCATTTAAAACTAAAGGTCAATTCTTTCTCTAGAAAGACATAAAACATTTGCAAAAGTTGGCTTTAATAAATTAAATGAATGTATAGTTGTAAGAATAATCAAAAAGTCAGGCAGTGGTGGTGCACGCCTTTAATCCCAGCACTTGGGAGGCAGAGGCAGGTGGATTTCTGAGTTCGAGGCCAGCCTGGGCTACAGAGTGAGTTCCAGGACAGCAAGGGTTATACAGAGAAACCCTGTTTTGAAACCACCACCCCCCCAACCTCCCAAAAAAGAATAATCAAAAAACAAAATTCTGTCACGAAGGATAAGATGTAAGTGAAGTGACTGAGGTAACAGCATATTGTCTGGACTCCACTTATGCTTGCTTTGTTCTAGGCCCTCTACTCGACAATAGTCATATCTGCCTTGGCAACACATTTGATATTTCTATGACTTAGAGCATGGTTCAGATGTATTAACCAAAATAATTAGTGTAACTAAAATAACTGAAGAAAGCATAAGTTAAAAATAATTGTCATATCTTGCAATAATTACTCTGCTTGACCAAGAACGAACACTTCAAGGTTACTGTGACCTCCTCGTCTAACTTTGGTGTGACTTGTGGTCTTTGTGATTTTTGCCTTTAGGAGCACTGTACCCATGAGCTTCCATACCAAGAGACCTTGAGGCATGAGACTTGGCCACTAGCTAGTAAAGGACTTGTTGTACTTTTGGTAGGCTTCACGCACATGCTTGCTGGTACTGTTCTCACATGGATGCTTACAGTGACAAGATTAAAATCAAATCAACGAGCTTTATCGTAAGGGGCCAGCGAGATGACTCAGCACAGTGAAGGGGCTCGCCAATCCCGACTGCCTGAGTTTGATCCTCTGAACCCAAATGGTGGAAGAAGAGAACCAACTCCTGCACATTGTTCTCTGACCTCTACGTGAAGATGATGGAGTGTGTGCACATTGATCTCATAAACAAACAGGTAAGTGAATAAATGAGCCAGACTTTTTAAAAAATAATCAGAGATCTAGTCAATTGGATAAAATGAGAGATAAGTAATTTTTACTTTGGCAAAGTCGAGTGGCTATTTAAAGACAGGGAGCTGGGCTAGAAGAAAGAACGGAGTATAGTGGACGGTGACATCATCAAACATCAACAAACAGAAGCTGCCAACAAGACCATAAGTAAACTAGGATTTCTTTTAAACTTTCAACTTAATTAATTACTATGGTGTGTGCATGTGTGTGTGTGCCACGACTCACATGTTCACATGTAGAGGTCAGAGTACAACTTTCTGGAATTGGTTCTCTCTTTCTAACATGTGGTTTCCAGGCATCAAACTCAGGCTTGCATATTAAGCACCTTCCCTGATGAACCATCATGCTGGCCCAAGCTGGCATTATTTATAAAACTGCAGACCTTTTTTTCCAGAGAGGCATTTTTTTTTTTTGGAAAAATATACAACTACTGCCTAAAACTTTCCCTGATCAGAGGTTCTGAGAAGCAAAGGGTTCTGCAACAATTACCAGAAAGTCAGCTGCAGAATGCATTGTATGCGTTCATGGAATTCTCAAATAGCTAACACAAATATTAATTTTAAAAAAAGTGATTTACAAGCTGGACGTAGCACTTGGGAGATGGAGGCCAGAAGGTCAATAGTTATTGGTCACCCTGAGTTACATTCAAGGCTAGCCTGGGATACATGAGACCTTGTCTAAAAAAAAGCCTGAAGAATCCAAGCGTATCATTTATTACTTTTCAACAGTGATAAAAAAACCCATCATGCCCGAGGCAGGAAGGGTTTGTTTTGGACTTACAGTTCCGAAGGGATGAGTCCAGCACCATTGTATCAGGAAGAATGGCAGCAGGTGGGCGTGGTGACTGGAGCAGTGAGAAGAAGAGAGAGCAAATGGAATGGTTCAAGGCTCTGAAACTTCAAAGCCCACCCCACTGACATATCTACTCCAACTAAGTCACAATTCCTAATCCTACCCAATCAGTGCCTCCAATTATGAACCAAGTATTCAAATGCCCAAGACTTTGAGGGACATGGAATTCAAACAACCACACCAGGAATCTCCTTTCAAGTCTCTAAAAAGCCAAACCACATTTTATATAATGATAGGAGGATATAATGCATCTCACTGCATTGATGCTTATTCTGTAACATAAGAGAGAGAGAGAGAAGCTTTTTAATGAAAAAGACTTTTACTGTCTTAAACTTTGAGTATATCTTTTTTTTAATTCTTTGAGATAAAATATATAATGTTTTCCTGATATATACCAAAGTTTTTCTCAGTGAAACAGATACTTGTGATTGAATGAATAGAGAAACCACCTTTTACATGGGATCCATTCATACATAAAGGAAAGATGGTTAAACTCTATGTAGGCCTGGCTGGCCTGGGACTCATGTGTAGACCAGGGTAGCCTCGTAATCAGAGATTTGCCTGTTTCTGCCTCCTAAATGCTGAGATTAAAGCTATGCATCACCATGCTTGGCTTTATATATACATTTTTTAAGGCAAGAAAATTTATTTTGATTTTGATGGGATATAGTATATCTGGGTCAGGAAGGCTGAGAGGAGGATGGCCCCCTCTATGTTAACAGGAATGTGCAGTTGGGGTTATTCAACTCTTCATATCTCAGAATAATGAGAAGCAGAGAAAGAGGAGCTAAACATAGTGGTGTATGTCTGTAATTCTAGCAGTTGGGAGGCTGAAGCTGGGGAAACGCTATGAGTTCACAACTAGCCTGGGTTATAGATTAAGAGTCTACCTCAAAACAAAGAAACAAACCCAAAGCAATTCATAAAAATAGGCTCGGCTGCATTTCTGTAAGAAGACAGTCATGTCAATAGCAATTTCAAGGTTTCTGGGGTAGCCTGAGCTTCTAGGAACTGAATTCCTTGCCAGGTGGCCATCTCCACAGGCAGACTACAGCCTAGCAGCTTGCTTTTTCAAGATCAAGGTGAAAGTAAGAGTCTGCTGGTAAGATGGCTTCTTACATAGTGTGATTGTCTGTCACATGGCCAGATGCCTTGAAGTAACCACAGGCCTGAAGTCTGTTTTTTTTTTTTT
>JADRCD010221716.1:0-12565 GCA_019843815.1 Montemys delectorum | reverse complement strand
GAGGCTAGCCTGGTCTACAGAGTGAGTTCCAGGACAGCCAGGGCTAAACAGAAAAACCCTGTCTCCAAAAAACCAAAAAAAAAAAAGCCAGGCTCAACAGTGGGATTACTAGTTTTCAAGGAGGCAGAGACAAAAAGATCCCAGAGGCTTGCTGATCACTCTTTATAGCTGAATTGGTGAGCTGCAGGTCCAGGGAGCCAGAAAGTGATTCAGGAAGATAACCAACATAGATCTTTGGTCTCCAGAAGCATATAAATAAATGAGGGCACCCACACAGCCATGTATACATATAATCACATACCCAAAGAAAGTAGAAAGCAACTGAAGGTATCTGATGACAACTTCCATACAAATGCACACAAATGTGCACACATATGCCTGTGCATGCACACACACCGTTAGAACAAAGTATTTCTCTTAGATTTACTCCAAAGTCATTTTGCATCCTCAAAAATATATTTTGACCAATCTACACAGTTCATTTTCCCTGAAATTCTTTTCTCCTCTAATTTAAAAAACAAAAAGCTACTAAATTCAATGTTATTGACATGCATGTGAGTGTGAGCTATCTGCTGTAGCATGACCAATTTACCAGGGACTGTACCTCTGAAGAAAACTGGCTCTCTGCAGCTGTCAACTGCCTACAATGTAGCTTTTCATCTAGGAGCCTTGAGATCCCTGAATTATTCATTCTAGAATACTGACTAGATTGATTTTGTATAGGTAGGTGATCTTAGGGAGCAACCACATGGGACAGTTGAAGAATGCAATACCTATCGTGTACAGAAGACCTTTTGTCCAGAAGTCTGTGTCTTTCGATCCCCTCTAACCCTCCCCCACCTTTTATGACTCTCCCTGAGCCCTGGTGGATGTCCCAGTTAGGGATGAGCAGTCCACAGCCACTTATTCTCCACATGCTGTACTTCTTGGTATTAACCCCCATATACTGCAAAAAGAAGTTTCTCTGGTGACAGTTTAGGTTGGACTAACCTATGGATAGAAGGATTAAGAGAAGACAGACTACCAATTTAGCAAAATGAGAGTAGTGGGTTTTTTCCTGAGATCTTTCTAGCCACTGACTCTTGGCTAGATCTATAGAATACCAGGTATGAGTCTTCCTGTTGATGAGGCATAAGTGTAACTAGCTAACTACTGGTTAACAAGATCTTTTTGTTGTTGTTTTTTTTTGTTTCTGTTTTTTTTTGAGACAGGGTTTCTCTGTATAGCTCTGGCTGTCCTGGAGCTCACTTTGTAGACCAGGCTGGCCTCGAACTCAGAAATCTGCCTGCCTCTGCCTCCCAAGTGCTGGGATTAAAGGCGTGCACCACCACCGCCCAGCGGTTAACAAGATTTTTGTGTTCTATACATCAATGTTTTGTTTTTTTGTTTTGTTTTTTTTTCGAGACAGGGTTTCTCTGTGTAGCCTTGGCTGTCCTGGAACTCACTCTGTAGACCAGGCTGGTCTCGAACTCAGAAATCTACCTGCCTCTGCCCCCTAAGCGCTGGGATTAAAGGCATGCGCCATCACTGCCTGGCTACACAAATGGATTCATCCTGGTAGCAAGTTGTTTTTGCAGTACACAGCTGGGTAAGACAGTTTACTGGCAGCCTACCGAACACTTAATACTATGAAGACTCGCCATCAGAAAGAAGCTTCTAGTTCAGTACCATCTGTGAGTGAAGTGTACGGTGCCTTTCATAGGCTCTGGCATTTGAATTCTACATCCCTAGTTGGTGATGCTGGGGAGGAGCAGATGGAGGTGTGGCCTTGCAGGAGGAACTATGACACTGGAGGCAGGCTTTTGAGTGCTTAAAGATGTTCACCATTTCAAGTTCACTCTGTTTCCTGCTTATAGTCTGAGATATGAATCTTCATTTTCCTGTTTCTGAGGTACTGCCTACTGCTAAAATTTCCTGCTATGATGGACTCTATATCTCTCTGGAATGATAACTCATATAAACTCTTTTTTGTGTTAGTTGCCTTAGACATGGTGTTTTATCACAGCAAGAGAAACATATAGGAAACAATTTTTATATGGCCTTTTCAGTTATCCATGTTATCCCTTCCCACTTCTGTTTTTCCCACCCCACTTACTTCTCCACCATCTGGTATTCCTTTTTCTTTCACAGCCCCCTCTCCCTTTTTAAGTAGGACCAAGTGTGTGTGTGTGTGCAGGATAAATGGCTTGGGAAGAAAGAAAAGAGAGATGTGAGGATTTACCAACCAAGGCTGAGGAAAAAGAAATCACATTTTAAATGATCATTCTGTCTATATGCCTGTGCCTCTTCTTAAAGTGATTCTTAGTTACTTGCAAGTAGCAACACCAACCGCATCCATCTACAAATTGGTACATGCCACACAGGACAGTATGCATGGACAAGAACTCAGGCATCCTCAATCAAAACTAGTTACACTGAACACTTACTACACTGAGATACACTGGGCAGTAGTGGCACATGCCTTTGATCTCAGCACTTGTGAGTTTACAGAGCAAATTCCAGGACAGCCAGGGCTACAAAAAGGAGCTCTGTTTTGAAAAACCAAAAACCAACCTAACAAAAACAACAAAAAAAGAGCTGATTCTGTTGTCCGTAGTGGGGTAAGACCTACCTTACTTCTGGCTCCTCACCTCTAAGAGCCCTATAATTTTTTCCTAAGGATTTCCTTGAGAAATCTTTACATTAAAGTCATTTGGGTTGGATGTGATGGCACTTGGCTACAAACCCAGCATTTAGAGGTTGAGGCAGGAAGGAGTATTTTGTGTTTGAACTGGCTTGGTCTACATAGACAAGATTTCTCAAAAAACCTAACAGCACAAACCAAGTCATTTGCCCAATTTTTCTAACAGCATTAATTGTAAGCCAGTGGGATACTTCCAGCCAGTTCAAACTTGTTGGCTTTCAGAAAGGCTCTTCAAGACAGACAGACAACTTGCAGCTAAAGCATTTCTAAGATACATCTATTGTTTTTTTTTCCAGTTAAAGTCTAGTAGGTCCTTAAACAACCAAGTGAAAATTTTGAAATATAATGGCTTCCCTACTTTAAAAATAACTAAAGCTCAGGTCCCTTTACCATACACATGGTTTCTCCATTATTCACAGCTACCAAAGGACAAAAGGAGAGAAATGGAATTGGCTGGCAAGTGCTGATACCACAAGCACAAAGCCCCACACCAGAGATCTGCAGCTACTGCTCAGCTGAACTGTGGCCATCTGTGTGTATGCTATTTCCCAGTTTATTTCCCATAAAAGACTCGATATCCCAAGGAAGCTGAGATTATATCTGACTAGGATAGTGGATACCTTCTCAGAGTCCCACATCTTCTAGTACTTTAAAAGGTTATACATACATAGCCAGCAAATTGCCATTCTATTGCCCTATCTATCCTTGTCCTAGCTAGATCCTGGGCACGACAACCGGCTGCCATAGTTCTTCAGGTCTATCTTACCTGTTCAGTTACATTCTCACCTTAGAACAATACTGCAGCTTCGAGTTTCTGGACAGGGCCAAAGAAAACGAAACTAATTCTATAATCTGTGACAGTAACAGTGCTCCTCAAACTTTCAGATCTCAGAACCCCTTCAAATAACCTTTAAAATTTACTGAAGATACGCTGCTTGGAAAGCTGATACAGAAGAATCAAGTTCAAAGTAATAAGACTATCTCAAAACCACCACCTTGGATCTATTTTAAAAGACAGCTAATCCAGATCACAGCTCCAGGAAGTGCCTAAGTACTTTTCTTCAAGAACATTTTAAATGTCTCATTTTGTCACACAGAATGTCAAAGACTTGTATTAAGTTTGGGATAACTCTTGCTATTTTGTCAAAAGTACACTTCCCTGCTCCTGGCAACATTTTCTTTTCTTTTTTTTCCGAGACAGGGTTTCCCTGGCTGTCCTTGAACTCAGAAATCCTCCTGCCTCTGCCTCCCAAGTGCTGGGATTAAAGGTGTTCACCATCACTGCCAGGCACCCGGCAACATTTTCAAGTCTGAAGTCATAGTAGTGGAAGGAGCCCTAGGATTGGTGCCAGTGCCATACAAACTTGCCTGTTTTTGTTGTTTTATGACAGGGTTTCTCTGAACCATAGCCATGGCTGTATTCTAAGTCACAGAGATCCACCTGCCTCCACCTCGACTGCACTGCCACCACCCAGTCAGACTTGTCATCTTAGAGATGGCAGTCATAATCACCAGTGCTTCAGCACCATGAGAGTTGTGCCTGATGGTCAGTCATTTCTGTCTCCACTTTCCATGTCAAACCTTTCCCTCCCACTTGCTGTTTCAATTGTACCCCTCCAGTGTGGTGTGAGTGAGGGTGTGCACATCTGTGTACTACAGTTGACACCAGCACTGGTGCACAACCTTGGGTGTTAGCCTTCTCTCTTAGACCTGTTTTAAAAGATAGGGTCTTCTGTTCATCTTTATATATATCAGGTTAGCCGACCAACCAATTTCTGGGGATGTTTCCTGTCTCTACCTCCAAAGTTCAATCACAGGAAAGTGGGGACTACAGCTTTCCTGTGCTGTGACTGGTTATACATGGCTGTAGATATCTGAACTGAGGCCCTTTAATCAAATACTTTACTGAGCGATCACACCAGACCTCAATTATTTTTTAAAGGGGGGGGGGGGAAGAATTTCATTATATGTGTGTTTGCTTCCGCATATTGTGTATCAAGGGTGGGCTTCATACTTGTTGAGGTCACAAGAGACACCACAAGAATGCTGTTTTTGCAGAGTACTAAGCGCTTTTACAGGCTGAGCCACCTTTCTAGCCTTCAATTACTCTTTTACAGTCATCAACATTCCCCTAACTGGAAAACCAACCTGTACTTTTCAATCTGTATCTTGCTAGGCACTTTTCTTCTCCATGTTTTCCTTTGTAAAATAATTAACTGCTTTACTGAAGAAATATTTGTAACTTACATCATGAACTTTGTAAAAAAAAAAAAAAAATTTTATGTATATTAGTGTACACCTGCATGCTAGAAGAGGACATCATCAGATCATTTTTAGATGGTTGTGAGCCACCATGTGGTTGCTGGGAACTGAACTCAGGACCTCTGAAAGAGAAGTACTCAAAACTGCAGAATCATCTCTCTAGCTTAACAGTAAGTACCATTTAAAAAAAGTATTTGATCACTGATTCTTTTAGAATTCATTTTCATGTATGAGGAATAATTTACACTAAATTTATTCCAAATAAAGACTTAACTACCATCTGCTGCAACCATCTCTCCTTCCCCCTCACTGAAGTCATCTTGGAGAGAATTCTAAGCTAAGACTGCTTTGGGAAAAAAAAAAGGAAAAAAAAATAACTGCAGGTATTACTGGCTAAAAAATTCATCATTAAAAAAACTTTGAACAAATATATATATATATAAAAAGAAAGAAAGAAAACTAAATTTAACCCCTTCTTTCCCCAGACAGGGTTTCTCTGTGTAGCCTGGCTGTAAACCAGGCTAACCTCAAACTCAGAAAGCCCCCTGCCTTTGATTTCTGAGTGCTGGGATCAATGGCATCTGCTACCATGACAAGCTCAATTTCATTCTTAACTAAAGTTAAACAAATCAAATACTACACCCTGCCTCAATATTGGCAAGACTCACTCAAAAGTAAGAACTTAGAATTTGTTAGAACAAAATATCCAAGACAAAACTGCCCAACCTTCTTCCAAAGACACTCAACTCATGTATGTTATGGTCTATTTCCCACAGCGTTAACCAAACAACAGGTTAAAGTTTTGATGCCTGCTAAAGTGGGTTTCTTTAAAAAGGGGAAAAGGTGGAGAAAGGAGAGTAATTATTGACTGTTTGGGATTTATTATCTTGTAAAGATGAGTACATTTTCTCATATTTAATAGTTCCTTTATCTATAATTATTATTTTTACTTAAACTCTCCACTTTTTCAGCTGATGCCATCTACTCAGTTTAGATCATTTTCATACAAATCAGGGCGATTAGCTCCCTGCAAGTAGGTTCTTATTGTTGATTTTATGTCCAGGGTTATAGCAGCAAGGATGGTACAGAACAAATGTTCAAGTCTTTTTGTTAGATAAAAGAACAACTTCTGTGAGATTAAATATAACACAAATCTTTGCAGTTGTTCCTACTGATGAAGAGATTGTATTTCTGTTTTCTGTTTCTTGCACCAGCTGACAGAATACTTTGACTTAACCCATTGAGTGTGACAGATTGTGGTTAGACCTAGTCTCTAACAAGACCTTGCAGCTTCTGATGCCTTCTTCTGCAAAGTTCTTGCCACCAGAAACCTAGTCTAGTCTATCAGAGAGAGGAGAAAGAAGTGCAAGAAAGTATACCAACAGTGAGATATGGTGAGCTCCACTCTACTGGAGGGGAACCAGAAATCTCCCTGCCTAGTGGAACCAGCCAAATGGACTTATGAACAAATACTTGGTTGTCATTCCAAGTCCTAAGTTTTGAAGTGGCTTGTTCAGCAGTTAAAAACAGCAAATACAACTCATGTGTGCTTTCATGTCCATTATGAGGTAGATAAGGATGCTTATAAGTAATTTCCATAAAAGAATACTAGGTACATTCTTTAATAGTTTCTGTTATGGAAAGATCTTCAAATTATATGAGAGTTTTAGTCATGGGATCTTAGAATCCAGAGTGTTTTATAAATGAGAGAATTGAGGCCTAGAGATGTTAAGTAGTGCTTTAAGGTAGTGTCTGGGCTGCAGACTAAATGAACCCAGGAACCTGGTTGCAGAAGCACACTAGCTCCATCTGCACACTATTCTACCTTTCACAGTGCTACCAACTCCCTGGCTTTTTGTTGTTTGTTATTAGACAGTTTTCCCAGGCTTTCCTTAGACTTTTCACACAGCTCAAACTCGTTTTAAATTTGATCTTCCTACCTCAGCCTTTCAAGTTCTGGTTATATATTATAGCCATGTATTTCAAATCATTCTTGGTTTAACTTCCTCTTTTTTGAGATAGGGTTTCTGTGTAGCCCTGGCTGTTCTGGAACTCACTCTGCAGAGCAGGCTGGTTTCAAACTCACAGAGATCTGCCTGCCTGTCTCCTGAGTGTTGTCTGGCTAATTTCTTGGGTTTTAATGACAGTAAATCTTATATGACTTTAAGGAAAATAAGCAGAAAGACTCAAGTAATCTGATACAAACCAAAAGTACTCAGGGGGAGGGGGAGGGTCTGGGAATAGGTTAGCTTATATCTTAACCATCAAGTTTTCTAATGTCTAAAAGCCCTCTAAGAGAGCAACTCTGAAAAGCAGATAAAATGTGCAGTACATGAAACACACAAGCCAATCTAAATGTAATGTGTTGTAGCCAGCAAGAAGGCTTAGCAAGTAATGGCCTATTTAGCCAAGCTTGACTACCTAAGTTTCATCCTGCAGGAGAGAACCAATTCTTTGCAAGCTCTCTGACCTCCACATAAAAATAGTAATAAATAAAAAACAAATGTTTTTTAAAGGGTAATGAATTGTGTAAGTCAAGTTCTAATTTTTAAAATGAACAATTAAATAGCCATGATTCTACATATCTAACTTTGTTATAGCCACAAGATGCTAAAAGCTATCTTGGAAACCTGGACCTGGTGGTTTAGGAATGGGATCCCAGAAACTGGGAGCTGAGGGAAGAGGATCATTTTGAGTTCAAGGCCAACCTGGGCTATACAGTAAGACCTTGTTATAAACAATCCCCACCCTCAATTTTGAGATTCTTGTAATTAGGAATATTTCTTTAATACTTCTAAACATTATCTGTGATAAAATATTATACTGTATCAGAGATAAAAGGAGTTTCACAATCTTTTTTTTGAGACCGGGCCTCTCTGTGTAGCCCTGGCTGTCCTCGAACTTAGAAATCCAACTGCCTCTGCCTCCCAAGTGCTGGGATTAAAGGCGTGTGCTACCACCGCCTGGTGGAGTTTCTGAATCTCAACTCAGGTCCATACATACATTGGATATCTAAGTTAAATGTTTCTGGGCTGGGAAGACAGTACAGTAGGTACAGTGTTTATGTGGAGATAGGACACCTGAGAGGTCTCTCTTGTCTTATAAGATTAGTAGAGTGCAAACTCTCTCTCAACTGGATGCTAAAGTTTAAAATATGTAAAGAGGAGGGAGAGAATGATAACAACATATAGAAACTGCTGAGCTCCCAGCAGATGACTACTATAAAATCATAGATGGCAAGTCAGATGAATGCACTGACAGGAAAAGAGTGGAACCATTGACAACGACATTTAAGAAAACAATGTCGGGCAGGAGAGATGGCTCAGCACTGACTGCTCTTCCAGAGGTCCTGAGTTCAATTCCCAGCAACCACATGGTGGCTCACAACCATCTATAATGGAATCTGATGCCCTCTTCTGGTGTGTCTGAAGATAGCAACAGTGTATTTATATACATGCATAAATAATTCTTTAAAGAAAGAAGGAAAGAAAAACAAAAAGCAAACAATGACATGAAGCAAATTTCGAATTCTAAAAATATGCTTGCAATTTAAAAACTTTTTAAGTTAAAATACTACAAATTTTTAAAAAAAAATCTTGTGTATGTACATTTTTATCCATAATGACACAAGGATGAGCTGTTATGCCAATGAGCTGCCTCCTCTTTGGCTCATTCAGATCTTCTCAACACTGTCTGCTTAAATCAACTGTGTGTCTACATCTGAGAGAGGGAAGGGGAGGGAGGGGTGAGACAATTGAAAGGTTCTTTGCAAGAGTAGTCTACAATCTTAGCCAATGAACCAGCTTTCCAGTCTAATGCATTTCAAATAAAGCCTTACCCAATAGTCACAAGTTAACGTGCTCAGTTTTCAAGCTGGAGCCTAATTTAGCCAATATAATAAGTAAACTTAAAGCTAAGTTTAAGAAAAAACATCAATGAAGTAAGTCTTACCTTTAGAGTCGGCATTTGGGAACAACCTGTTCCATGGCACCTTATTTTTGTGCGGGAGAGAGAGCAAATAGTTTCTAGCTTTTAAATTTATTATACAATTCAGATCTTCCTGTGATGGAGATCCAAGAATACCTATCAGACAAAACATTAGCTGTTAATTGTCAAGATTACACACTTCACCTATGGGACAAAAAAGATTCTGTATTTAATATATTTACCTTACAAGTTTTTACAAAAAGATCTTTAATATTTTTAAAGTAGAGAACATGAAAACAAACCAAACCAACCATGCTATCTGTAGTGAGTCTGATGTGAGTAACGTAAATCGGAATCATGTTCAAGAGCTCACCCAGGATGTGATTCAGCTGGTCAAGGTAGTGCTTTCCTGGGAAGATGGGCCTGTTGGATAGCATCTCTGCCAGGATGCAGCCCACAGACCAGATGTCAATGGACTTGGTGTAACCCTGCAACAGAAAGGGGGAAAGACAGAGTAACAGAATGTAGTGTCTGTAACAGGATAAGCTCACTCTCTAACAGTGTGCAGCAGATGAAAGTTTGGGCATCTTCTTTGAGACAACCATTTGGAAACATAGGTGCACAGAACAAAAAAACAATAAATTGGCTTTCTTTTTTTTTTTTTTTTTAAAGATTTATTTATTTCATTTATATGAGTACACTGTCACTGTCTTCAGACACACCAGAAGAGGGCATTGGGTCCCATTAGAGATGGATGTGAGCCACCATGTGGTTGCTGGGATTTGAACTCAGGACCTCTGGAAGAGCAGTCAGTGTGCTCTTAACCTCTGAGCCATCTCTCCAGCCCTAAATTGGCTTTCTTAAGAGATGTCCTCAGGTGGTGGCAGCACACACCTTTAATCTCAGCACTCGAGAGGCAGAGGCAGGAGGGGCTGTTCTGGTTTGATGAGAAGTTCTCTTTATGTAGCCTGGACTGTCCTAGAACTTGCTGTATAGAATCACAGACTTCTGTCTGCTCCTGCAAGGATCAAAGGTATGCACCACCACCTATTAGCAAGAGCCATGTTTTATTAGCAGAGTCTGGATAACCTGATATATCCTTCACAACAATTCGGAGAAGAGGAACAAGGATTTCAGTTTGAAAAATAACTACCCTGTAATTTCAACAGTTCATAGTGGCTCTGTTCTTTCTGCACCCAGTAACTTTGCTGGAGAGATATTCTTCATTATCAGACAACGTGACCTTTGTAGACCGACTCTGAAACATTTGCACACAAACGCACCTTATAAAGAACAGGCATGTAAGTTGCCACGGGAAGTATTTAGTAGCATGTACAAGGAAGGGACACAGGTGTCTACAGTCACTGTGACTGAAGATGGTGAACCCTACGCCCAAAAGTTCAGTTCTCAGACAGCACTCTGGCTCCGGCCAGATATACCAGGCTGAAAAGGAAAGTTATAGCTGTTGTTTATTTTTCTTACCTTGGAATTCAACATAATTTCTGGAGCTCTGTACCAACGCGTGGCTACATACTCTGTCAAGAACCCTGTGTGATCATGATCTGGATCTGCAACACGGGCAAGGCCAAAGTCACAGATCTAAGGAAAAAAGTAGGATACCATTTTAGAGTCTAATGAGCTAATACCCAAACACCATGAAAATAAAAAAGGCAGTATCAGTAAGAAGAAAAACAAGTGCTTGCTACCAATACTATGCTAGACATTTTTCTGGAAATTACAAAGTCTTCATTCCTTAATCTTCAAGACCCTGAAAGGAAGTGAAGACAGTCCACATGCTGGAGTGAAGAGACAGGCTGGAGGTTCAATTATAGGGCACGGTCTGACAACCACCCTTAGGTCTCATTCCCATTAGCTGTTGAGTGCATGGCACTCTCACTTAAGTGACTTGAGCAAAATCAGCTTAGAGGGTCTAGAGAGATGGCTCAGCAGTGAAAAGCACAGACTGCTCTCACAGAGGACACCAATATCCACACTGAGTGACTCACAACTGCCTATAAATTCTAAGGGAATTGACACTCTTCTGGTCTCCATGGGCACTCACATACAATGTACAGACATACAAATATAAACACACATATAACCTATTTCCTCTCCAAGCTACTGTAGCTCACAGAATCACTGCTGATATATGCTCCTTAATTTGCCCTGACCTATTTCCTCAGACTCCCATTTCTGACTAACTTCCACTCTTTTATTAATTAGTTAATTAACTAATTGTATGTATATGAGTACACTGTCACTGTCTTCAGACACCAGAAGAGAGCATCAAATCCCATTACAGATGGTTGTGAGCCACCATGTGAATGCTGGGAATTGAACTCAGGACCACTGGAAGAGCAGTCAGTACTCTTAATTGCTGAGCTATCTCTCTAGCCCCATTTACTTTTTTTAATATGAAAAATACTTACTTCTCTACTTTTCACATAGCCAATCCTGATAGTTTTAAAGCTTTCATGTGCTGAAAATAAAGCATTTTGTTTTGATGTTTATTACTTGTATGTGCGCATGCAGAGTATGGCACACATGTGGTAGTCAGAGGACAAACTTCAGAAGGAAGTTGAATTTCTCCTATCTGTGGGTCCCATGTAGTAAACTCAGGTCATTTAGCTTGAGAGCAAACACGTTCATCACTGAGTCATCCTGTCATCCACCACTGTTCTGTAGAGACCCCAGCTCCTCACGTTCTTCTGACTCACAGGAGTGCTTTGTAAACTCTTACCATCTAGCTGTCTAGCACTGTGATACTGGTTGGGTTAGCTGCCTTACAGACTCCAGTGTGTATAAAATGTACGTATGCTCTACTTAGGTCCACACAAATACAAAATACTTTAATTCTCTGGCCCCTAGGAAACCAATTCAAGAAAGAGACAGGTTAACAGAGATGAGACACAGTTCAATAAAAGGCCATTAGAAAACAGATTAATTTGGAGGCTTGACTCTATTAAGTCAGCTAAAAATAAGGGGTAGTACTTTAGTTTAATAGTAAAACCTCCCAAAGAAAAGGCAAATGTTTTGTGGACCATTTTTTGTGTGTAGCATTCTTAAATTATTAGTTTTTAAAGTCAGTTACTTTTTAATTGAAATAATTTGACCAAAAGTCTGTCACAGAATTCTGAGATGGAAAAAGAAAATGTTTAAGGAGAGAATAAATAAATAAATAAATAAATAAAAACAAACAAACAAAAACAAAAACAAAAAAAAAAAAACCCAAAAAACCCAAAAAACCCAATAGTCTGTACTTTGGCCATAAAGTAGGACAACAGAGAAGGAACAAGTCTAAAAGATACAGTTATTCAGCTGGGCAGTGGTGGCGCACGCCTTTAACCCCAGCACTTGGGAGGCAGAGGCAGGCGGATTTCTAAGTTCAAGGCCAGCCTGGTCTACAGAGTGAGTTCCAGGACAGCCAGGGATATACAGAGAAACCCTGTCTCAAAACAAAAGATACAGTTATTTAGACCTCAATACCTGTCAGATATCCCATAGAATACCTCAGTAATTGAGAAAGAGAGATAAAGATACCTCCCTTCCCCTACTGTACAAGTGTCTTCCTAAGGTATCCTATCCTTCTGTGTAGAGCTTCATATTAGAGGTAGCACCTTTGTTCTCAAAGAGTCCTGGTTTGCTTCAATTACAGCATCCAAAAAAAACAAAACAAACAAACAAACAAACAAA
>JADRCD010221715.1:11284-33235 GCA_019843815.1 Montemys delectorum | reverse complement strand
TTATGGTAGAATTCCAAGGCTGCATCTTGTGGCAATAATGCCTTCCAGTTTAATAGAAAAAGTAGGTGGGAATATAGAGAAAAAAAACTTGGGATATTGCACATGACAATAACACAAGGGTTAACGCAAAATAAAACAAACCGAAACCACTCATGTTAAAAAATGACTTGAGTCTAAAGAGGGTTGTTTGTAGATCAAGAAAAGACAATCTCTTATTGTCTTTAATATTAGACATAAGTTTTGTCTTTAATTGGTGTCTCCTCTCAAATTTCCATATTGAAAACCTTATGCCCAGTATGTCAGAATATATCTTTTCTAGTAAATAGGGTGGTTGTAGATCTGATTAGTTAAAATGAGTTCACATCAGAGTAGGATACGTCCCCTAATCCAGCACAGCATGCATCTTTATGAAGAGCAGGATACTGACAGACGGATGCACAGGAAAATACCCTGTGCACAGAAAGGTACAAACAGAGGTAGTGCTTCTTACAGTCAAAACCCAACAAAGATGGTCAACGAACCACAGTGCCCAGGAGAGAGCCAGGCGGCAGATTATCCCTCACAGCCTGTGGAAAGAACCCCACCTGATCTCAGACTCTTACCTGATCTCAGAGTTATGAGACAATCAGTTCTGCTAGTTAAGTTGCCCATGTTGCGGTGCTTCGTAAGGTGCTCCAAGCACACCAGCATCGGGAAGGAACCAACAACACAGGGCATCTTCTCCAAAAACTTGCACAGATAAATCCTGTTTACCAAGTTTGCAGAGAGTTCTGTTCGTTGAGTGTTGTCTTATAAGCAACAACATTTAGGCACGTGGATGTACAGAATCGGGGAGAGTAGACATGTCTGTTAGTTAGAGTTGCATGCTGACCAGGGAGGAAGGGAAAGAAGATTCAAGGCTCATTCAGAGAACAAGCATAGGCAACCTGGTACAAATTCCCTACCCACATAAAGGCTGCATGTGGCTGACTGGTATCCTGAGCCCCTGGTGGATTCCAGGGGTTCATCAGTCAACCAGTTCAACCAGTTCAAAATAGTGAGCACAGCATGATGTTCAGTGAGAGATTCTGGTCCAAATTAAGGTGGAGAGATAACTGAGGAAGGTGCCACTCTTTCCTCCACATGGGCCTGTAGGATGAGCACATCTGTACACATATGTGCAGTCATGTCTGCAGAACACACCATGCGCGCACACACACACACACACACACACACACACACACACACACACACACACCTAAGTAAATTAATTAAGAAGTAGATTTAAAATACTTCAAGTAACAGTCATTTATAAAACTACAATTACCTGTTTTTTTTTCAACCTGGTTTAAAATTTAGGATTCCTGGGTGAGGGCAATGACTCAGTGGGTAAAGTGCTTGCTGTTAAAACAGAAAATCATAAATTTGAACCTCATTGCCCAAGTGCAAGCATGATGTGGTTCTGTGCCTATAATCTCAGTGCTAGGGAATGCGTGTCGGCAGAGTCATGTGGCTCCGAGGCCAGCAGGTTTACCAAAAACGATGAACTACTGATTCCAACTTTGTTTCAAAAGATAACTTAGAAACTGTTAGAGGAAGACAGGTGACATCAACCTCTGGTTCTCCCACATCCATACATTGGCAAGGGCACCTGTACATACACACAGACATATGTATGTATGTATGTATGTATGTATGTATGTATGTGTGCGTATACATCTACATATATATATATATATATATATATATATATATATATATATATGTATATCCCCCAGGCTATCTCTAAAACAGTTGAAGCCCAGACTTCCTCCTTCAATTCTCTTTGTTATTCCCCATGTTCTCCGTTCTGCATTTCCACTCAGTTGTCTTGAGGCAGAGCTGGGATCCTTATGGCCCTGACTCTGCTACTCTCTGGTCAAAGCCTGCCCTTAGTAAGATGTAAATTTCAAATTGCTTCCCGATTCTTTTGCCTGTAGGCCAAGTAGGTGGCAGTAGCCTTTAGCACAGTCTCTGGACTGGACTCTGGGTGATAACTGTGGGAGTGAAAATATATTAAAAGAATGTGAAGAAACGTGGTGAATTTGGGCTGCACACTGGCAGTGTTTTCTGTGTAGTTGGTACACAACAACACCTCATGACTTATCTGTTTTCTTCGTGGTACACATTCACTAAAGTGAGTATGTAGTTCAGTTTTTCCCATTAGGTTATTGTTCGATTATTTCATAAATACATACAATGAACTATGGTCATACCCACTCATTTGCCCTTTCTCGCTCCCCTCTGGATATGAGTGGCTGTTTGTATGACACAAAAGTCCGTATCTGTAAGCATTCCCAGATTTATTCTATCTTGTGATTTAAGAGATGGCATTAATCCTCTATAGAATTATTTTCCATAAAAATCAGGATGGGAGACTGCTTATCTTTGATTTGTATAGATGAGGTGAACCAGAGCACCTTCTCACAGTCAATGTTGTATGTCTTCCGTCAGAATTCCACAGCGCAGGGCTGAAGCCTGACCCCTAAGATCATCCCACCAAAGAAAAACCCCAACCTTCACAGAGATCTATTACCTTCTCCACTTGTTGCCTACTTTAGTTATTGTTTTAAAAACATGCATTCTGCTTTTGTTGTGTTGTCATGTGTAAGATCATTGCTTATCAAAACATCTTAATAGCATTAGCCCGGAGATATTTGCATACATGTATGGGTTGATTGTATAATCCCCAAATAACAGAGCGTTGATTAGTTCATCTTTCTTTATCAGTTATTATTATTTTTCTCCCTCAGTGCTTTGGATTGCTTTGAAATACAGATGGTCTACAGGTCTAAAACCATACATTAAACAATGCTTTTTGGATGGGGTAGGGGCTCCCAGGCCCCCTCCTCTTTCAGAAAAGCTATTAGTAGTTGATGCTTGCTGAAGTCATGAGAGTTGTTCTTTTGGGATGTGGCTGTTGACAGGTGGTTTACTCTTCAGTGAATGACTACACATCTATGTACACATGGGCAGAATGGATTAGATATAACGATATATCTATATCTATCTACATTATATATATAGATATGTAACTAATTATATTTACCAGAAACTACAGTAAGACAGAAAATTGTCTGGGAGATAAGTAAGGGAGCACTAGGGAAGGCTAGAGAAGGTAGTGGTGGGTGAATATAATAAATATATATTGAGTTAATGTATAGAACTTTCACAGAATAAAAATTCTATTAAAAAGACATGTATACATATGAGAAACAATGCAATGGACTCATCAACTTGAGTTATACACACACATATTCATGTGTGTAAAATAGTAATAGCTAAAGAAGAAGGGGGCATAAATTTGAAAGGAGGTGAGAGAGAATATGTAATTCATTTTGGATGATTCTTGTACTACGTCCTCATCTCTCTGTATATGTAACTTATGGTAAGTACTCTTCTACTTTGTTCTTTTTTTCTGCCAGACCTCTTAGAAAACAGAACAGACTGAAAAATCTTGTGGCCCACTTTGAATTCCCTCGCTTTTACTTACACTTACTCCATCTGGATATACTTAATGGTTAGTGACTAGGACCCATGAATGAGAAAGAACAAGGACCCATGAATGAGAAAGAACAAGGGATCTCTCTTTCTGAGCTGGATTACTTTGCTTAAAATGATTCTTGCTGTGAAATTCTTTTGATAACATTACACATGATTTATGTGAAAAATGAGATGTACAGTGTGAAGACACAAAAGGAGATTGGAGGTATGATCTTATCATGTTATTTATGGGTTGTAAAATACAACAGGGAATTAATACTTCATTGGAGGAAGTAGAGTGGAAAAGCTGAGACCTAAAAAGGGCTTTGTGCAAATGTATTGATTAAAGTACAGGACAGAGAGAAGACTCATTGAAAATGGGAAGAATTCAATTAGACAAAAATAAAAGTAGTATCTTAATGGCAGCTTTTCTGATTTTTACTTAAGAGAAGTCAGGATTTAATAATTGATGCTCATTTATTCATTTGCTTATTTATTTATTTATGCTGGGATCAAACCCAGGGCTCTGTGCAAGTAAGAAATGTCCTTTACCCATGAACCTAGATCTTGTTTTCTTAGTGTTACGGACACTTATAATTAACTTCTTACATAGTAAATTATATTCCACTTTTAGGAAATCTTAAGTAATACTTTTATCATCGCAATGACTTCAGGACTGGAAAAGAATCAACAAACGTCATCTATTAATGTAATCAACTCCTGGCTATTTTCTACTACAGAGAAGACACTGTGGCCAACACAAATCAGGCTCATATTTACACATCTATGTGCATATGGGCAGAATGGATTAGATATAGCAATATATAGATATATAACTAATTGTATTTACCAGAAACTAAAATAAGACAGAAAATTGTCCGTTTTACAAGATGCTCTTTGGATGGGGCATATGTCTATCAAATTATGTCCTCTTGTTGGTGTTTTTCTCATTCTTGTATCTATTGTAAAAAGAGCCAATTTTCACTTTTTTAAAATTTGCATTGTTCTAGACAAGCAAACTCAAGCCACAGCAAAGGACAAGAAGCTTTGGAATCTGGTCCCAACACCTTTCGGGTTGTGAACTGCAGCTTCATTTACATTGCATCTCCTGTCAGGGTGAATAACAGGAAGATTATGATTTAGGGAGCTGTGGAACATAATGAGTTTTTTAAAAAATATATTTGATGTTGTTGTAATATGACCTGGATTAAACCCTAAAATTGAAAGCTGGAGAGCTAGTAAAAAAATATTGTGATATTTTGAAAAATCAGGGGAACAATGCAAAAGGCCGAGCAAAGAATAAGGAGTAATATTCTATGTGACTATTATTATAATTATTCTGTCAACATGTTTTAAAGAATATTTCACAAAAATGAATACATAGCTAGATACTAGATTTAAAATGCAGCAGAGAATATGCATTTCTATTAGATATTTGTCTTAGAATAGCAAAATAAGCCAGGCAGTGGTACATGACTTTACTCCTAGCACTTGGGAGTGCTAGGCACTCCCAAGCAGAGGTAGGCAGATCTGAGTTTGAGACCAGCCTGGCCTACAGAGTGAGTGCTAAGACAGCCAAGACTGTACAGAGAAACCTTGTCTCAAAAAACCAACCAACCTACCAATCAGCCAACCAACCAACCAACCAACCAACCAACCAACCAACCAACCAACCAACCAAATAAACAAAACAAAATGAACACACCTATAGTCTCAATACTGAGAAAGCAGAAGCAGGAGGATTGCCAGAAGTTCAAAGCCAGCTTGGTCTATAATGCCAGTTCTAGCCAGTCAGGGCTACTTAGTTAAACTTGTCACAAACAAGTATTGGGAAAATGGCTCAGAGGGTAAAAGGGCATGTTTAATTAGTTAGCATCCTTTTAAAAAGCAAAGGATGGCTACAAATGCCTGTAATCTCAGTGTTGGGGTACAGAAACAGGAAGAACTCCCCTCAAGGCATTCCTGGCCAGCCAGCTTAGCCAAACTGACCAGCTTCTCATTCAAAGGTAGGTCCCATCTCAAGGAAAAAAGGTATACAGCAACAGAGGAAGGTATTCAATGTCCTGTTCTGACCTTGACACATTCATGTAAGAGGATATGTAGTTGTACATTCATGTGTATGGACAACATGCCTCTTCTACAACACAATATTTAATATAAACACAAAGATACACACACATACACACAGAGCATAAACTCTAAATATAATAGAAATAAATTAAAAAAATAAACATACAAATTAATCTTTATATTTATCCAATAAATCAATTGAGAGACATAACCATAAAATTTGGGAAAATGCATAAATATCTCTTTCTCCTCAAAGTAGTGCTTGTATATTCTTTGTTTAATCTCTGGTATATTTTCAACCTATGGGAAATCCACTGTGGTAATTTTACATTTTCTTCAAGTTGGATTACTGACTCTAAAATTAGGGTTTAATCTGGCAGTGGGACTCTCTACATATTTCCCCCTGTCTGTATCTATGAGAGTGTGATGTGTGACACTGGATTTAATGTGCCCATGTCTGTAGATGTGTCCACTGCTTCATATCTAGGATCATGGTGGTTCTTCTCCCATGGCAATGATTCTCAATCATCCCAATGCTGCAACCTTCTAATATGGTTCCTCACATTGGGGTGACCCCAACCATAAATTTATTTTTATTGCTCCTTCATAACTGTAATTTTGCTGTCATGAACCGTAATATAAATATTTGATATGCAGGATATCCGTGTAAAAGGATCTCAACTCAGGTGAGAAACCATGGCCAATGGAATGCTTTCATGTTTCTTCCAGGGTTCTCAAAATTATTTCATTCTGGGGAACACCCTCATAGAAGCAGGGGGAGGGAAGATAGGATAAGGAGTTTTCGGGGTAGGGGCAACTGGGAAAGGGGATAATATTTGAAATGTAAATAAACTATACAATTAAAAAAAAAGAAAAAAATACAACTAGCCATTTAAAATACTTACTGAAAAGCTTATGTGTTTTATTTTTATAGAAATTTCTATTTCTCCTATATTTTATCTTTCTCATTTTAAACAAGTAGTAAACAATTCATTTTTTTTCCTGTAATTTTACATTTGATCATTTCACCAAGATTTTACATCCATTTAAACCTTTATTTCAATAGATGAAAACACTGACTGAATCAATGGAGAGTCAGCTGCTGGAATCTCAACTGAAATCTGACCAATGTCTTTTTTTTTTTTTTTTTTTTGCATCTATACAAAATGAGTACAGATATTTTTTATCATTGTTTCCTAAACAATACACAATACAGTATAACAACTATTTACACAGCATTTAAACAATTTTAGGTAATCTATCATCTATCAATCATCTATTTTTTTTTTTTAATTAGGTATTTTCTTCATTCACATGTACACTTTCCCTCTCCCATTTTCCCCTCCAAAACAAACAAACAAACAAACAAACACAAGAACAAACCCCTTCTGCCTCCCCCCTCCCAATGCCTGTCCCCCCACCCTCTCCCACCCATTGGCCCTGGCATTCCCCCACACTGGGGCACAAAACCCTCACAAGGCCGAGGTCCCTCACTCCTATCGATGATCGAATTTGCAATCCTCCACCACATACCTGCTGCCAGTACACTCAATCCCACCCTGTATAGTCCTTGATTGGTGGTTGGGTCCCTGGGAGCTCTGAGGGTACTAGTTAGTAATTGTTGTTCGTCCTAAGGGGCTGCAAACCCTTCAGCTCCATAGAACCTTTCTCTAACTCCTTCATTGGGGACCGTGTACTCAGTTCAATGAATGGCTGTGAGCCTCTACATCTGCATTAGTCAGGTATTGTCAGAGTCTCTTAGGAGATAGCTATATGCTTGTCCTTCCTTCAGTCTCTGCTCCATATTTACTCTTACTGAAATACTAAGAGATAGATTCCTTTGCTCAGTTCTTTCCTATATAGGATAAGGTTCACAAATTTTAGTCTCTAGGAAGATACACATGATGCTGGGCAGTGGTGACACATGCCTGTAATCCCAGCACTTGGTTGGTAGAGGCAGGCGGATTTCTGAGTTTGAGGCCAGCCTGGTCTAAAGAGTGAGTTCCAGGACAGCCAGGGCTACACAGAGAAACCCTGTCTTGAAAAAAACCAAAAAATGGGTGTATCCAGAAAAGTTTCCAAATGCACTATGCCCCATTTAGGAGCAACAGGAGGCCATGGCAGTATAATAGCCTCATGATCTTTTGATAGCTTCTGTTTATCGACATTCATGAAGGGATTTATCAGCTTTTATACATCCCTCCACCCTTGAGCATGCATAGTTCTTATAAAGGGAATCACAAGAACAGCTCCCAAAGCTTGGTTTTATTCCTATGAGACTTGCTGGATTTCAAGCAAAATCTGATCATTCCTAGTATTTTGAAACCTCATTACTTTTACAGGTATTACATGTTCAATTGCATAATTTGAAATACGTTTCATTACTTTAATACAATTGAGATAAAAACCGCGGAAACTTTAGTAACTTTGCTATCTGCAAAAAGGTCTTGTTACTTGCCTACAGTTTGTAGTCATGTCATAAAAATCTTTGCATAGAACTTCACAGGCTGTTAATAAATGCTGAGGGAGGGGCACAAGGACTTCAGGCATTCTAAAGAGAGAGTGGGAAAAATCTTTAGGAAGAATCTAGAAAAGTTGAGAATGCTAAATTTGCCAAGTCAGGATGTACTATTGGGGTCAATGGCGTCAATATTATTAAACATACTCTGTACTTGAATCAATCTTGTCTCAGAAATTGAAAATAACGTATCTGAGCTGTATGGAGTGTCATAGATTAAAACAATACCAGAGAAGACAGTTAGCTTGCTGGAAGTTTGTTCTCATAAATTGAACGAGACAAACTCTAGTGTTCTGTTTCTCTCACCTTCTCTTTCCTATTCTATCCCTTTCCCCACTGTATTGACAAGTCTTTTATCTGCATGTAACTTCTGTCATCTTTAATGATGCACAAAGCTGCAGGAAGAAATAATTGGGTGTGGGCCTAGAGTGTCTTAACCCAGCTAATCAAGATGAGATCCTCAGATAAACTGAATCACAGTCGCCTGGATGTTTAACAACATACTATAAGAAAATTTGAGTTTTCAATACTCTTCTCTTGGGCCTGATGAATGAAGATGAATCTTGGCCAAAATGAGAAGTCTGCACTATAAATGCCTCAAAGCATTTCTTAAGTGAGCAGTCTCAACAGTGGCCACACTTTAGCTTGTTATCTTTTTATAAAGTTTCTGTGGCAACTGGACAGTTTTTTTTTTTTTTTTTTATTAATTCTGTTCCAGATGCAGCCACTGAAGCATGAGGGTTTTAAATGAGTGATTCATCTTGTTTACTAAATTATGGTCAGATTGAGATTAAAAATCAGAGCTTCAAGCTTATACTTCTCGTTTTCTCTACTATATTTTGTCCACAGTGCTTCCTTTATTGTAATGGAAAAGCATCCACACTGGAATACCGAAATGCTTTGATTAAGAAACCTAAGGATCGTGGAGATAAGGGGTAACTCCCTCCTTGACATCTTTGGAATGTGCCAATATGTGACCTGTAAAATCCTGATAAGTAAATGGCCTCCCTAAGCTTATCACCAGATAGCCAGCTGAGAGACCAGGGTCCACCAGGGGCAAGGGCATTTCCTTGTTAACAAGGTTACTGAGAAAGCTTTGTAATGTTTGAAATTCAAGACTCAGTCATTCTTTTTCCAGCTTTCATCTTGGACTCATGGCTATCAGCCTACAAAAGTTAATAGTGTGATGGTAATTCTAGTGGTGACAATGAAGACCAGGCGTTAACTGTAAATCTCTGAAGGAACCCGGCGCTTCTTGGAATTATGTTCTAGAACACCATGAAAAACCATCGAGATAGTAATGTTCATTTCCTTTATTGTCTTGTCATTCAGTCAAAAGAAAATGCTATCTAGCAAAGTGATTTCCAGCTAGCTTTGTCAGTAGAGAAGCCACATTAACACATTGCTTAGTCACTGTCTGATACCTAGCAGAAGAAATTATTTTGCAACTCTATCAGGATCTGTTTCTCTATGTTTAAGATGTATAGTATTTTCATTCTTTAGCATAAAAAAGTAAAATATGCACTGTGGGAAAATTTACAAACTCAACAAACCAAGATGATTAAATAAATATGTAGAATTATGTGATCTGTATCTAGAGTGATTATTCTTTGCATTTCTAAACCTTCCAACGCTCTCATGGCTACTATTCTGTTCTGCAAGGGTCTCAAGGTGACAGACAGAGGGGAATTTGAAAATGAAAGGAAAGAATTTGCACAGGGAAGTTCTGAAACAGGAAAAAGGGAAATATTTGGAGGATTATTATTTGATTCTTGGACAAGCGCTTTCTTTAATATTATTACTTAAAGCTATTCAATGACACACATAAAACATTATTCATATATGTGTTTATAATTTGTTTTTCCATTTTAATTCATTAAGTTTGTAGAAGCAAAAGTTCTCAGAATTTGGGAACAAAACAGGCATGAAGTGACCATGTTGTTGAATCTCCTGAGATCTTGTGAAATGTGTGTGTGTAGCAAGTGCCTACTGGGTCTTAGATATTGCTCTAGGCGCTCTAGATTTTATGAAATGATCATATGTTATGGTGTTGAGCACATCACTAAATTTCTTTCACTTTCAATTTCTTAACCATAAAAGCACACGTACCTGCACAAGCGCACGTGGACACACACACACACACACACACACACACACACACACATGCACACACTCCACAAATCATCAGGATAATGCCTATTCTGCATGCCTCTTTCCTTTGCTCAGGGCTTTTATTCCCCAAGGCTGCCCACCCTTCTCCAATCTTTGGGTTTACACAGATTTATATCAAGTACCAGTTGGTGAATCAAGCAAGCATCTTCTCTATCTTTCCTTGTCCCTTTATCCATTCTTCTCAACATGCCAGGCTAATGTAGCTCTTAACAGCATCAATTATACTATCTTTTCTGTCACATTTTCAGTGGTTTTGCCTGTAGTTAGACTAAAATTTCCATTCCTTTCCCCAACACTGAATTTCTGTAGGACCTTTCTCGCCACTTCTTCTGTGCATCAGCTATTCTGGCCTGGGTCCTAGTTGCAAAATATGCCAAGCTCATTACCACCTGCAGATTTATATTTTTGTTTCCCTCACCTTAGAACATTCTGGCTTCAGCTATTTTCTTGGCTGCCACCTTCCTAATTTTCAGGTCTTGTTTCAATGTCCCTAACTAAAGACATATTTTCTGGCCACATCTTCTAAGGTATTTACAGTGATTATAACTATTTTATAGTTATCATTGCATAAAATTATTATTTTTTAATTTAAAGATATATTTATTACCACATACTCAAACCTGCAAAGTCCAAGTATAACTTGCTTGGAAAATGTGTAGGACAGTGTCTGGAATCCAGTAGGCACTTACTACTCATTCATTTTATAAGCTCTCAGGTTGTAATGACTCAAGAACATGATCATATAATATCTGTCTTGTTCCCAAATTCTGATTAGCTCTTACTTCTACAAGCCTAATAAATTAAAATGGAAAAACAAATTATATACAGATATATGAATAGTGCTTTTATATATAGTATAGTGAATTCATCTACATGAAATGACCACTATAATAAAACAAGTTCACATGTTTTCCCTCACTCTTTTCTTTCTTGTCAGAAGAATTAAATACAATTCTCATATTAAATGTCACCAATAAAGTACAGTATTATTCCCATTATAGATCTTTTCTTGATCAAGTGAAATTTGATATTCTCTGGCCAACATCTCCCATTTCTTCTCTACACAGCCCCTCTGACAGCTGTTCGACTCTCTACTTCTGTGATATGGACTAATTTCAGTTCTATATATATATGTGAGATAAGCTGTATATTTTTTCTGTGTCTGAATTATTTCACTCTGCATAATGTCTTTTAGTCTTTCGGGGTGTTTTGTATTGCTGCAAATGATAGATCCCCCTTTTAAAAGTTCAGATAACATCCTTCATGGTAAGCATCAGGGTTAGAAGTACTGGATATTTAGGGTTGAACCCTGACAACATATTCATTTAATATATACCAAAATAATTAAGTAAATATATAGAATTCTGTGATTTATATCTATCTATATTTAGATACATACATTATAGATATTATGCAGAGTGAAATTATATATATGTGTGTGTATATGTATATATATATATACATATACATATGCACACACATATATTCATGTGTGTGTTTGTGTGTGATGGTGTGATGTCAGGGCCCAGCATCAGTTAAACACACTGAGCATATTGTGTATGTTTAGGAATATAAAGTAAAATATAATATACATAGCAATACTGTGTATATTTAATAACAAACAAATAGAAGCCATGATTTTATGAGGGAGCAATGGGATTTCCTCATAAGTGTAGGAGGAAGGAAAGGAAAGAAAAGGGAGGAGGAAATGATGTAATTGAGTTTTAATTTCAAAAAACTATTGAAAAGAAGTGCTGGCTGCCTTTCCCTTAAAATGTACATTCTGTGATTTTGCATTCTATCTGTCTTAGATTATGCATGTTGTGCTCAAAGTATTATGGTACAAACTTTCAGATTTTGAAAAATAGTATCATCTTCTTTGCTGTGAATAACCTAATCCATTGTGATTAATGCTTCATTAATGGTTCCACTGGCTTCTTTGTATTGCAGACTTTTCCTTTCGTTACACTTTGTAGTGGGTGGTGGTTGACAGTAACAACCAAGGAATGATGGTGGTTCTGCTGGGGATAACATGCTGATACTTTCCATATTTCCCACCTGTTTCTTCATGGCTTTGTCATTCACAATAATTAAGTAGTCACTATAGTAAACCAGGATACGTACTGGGCAAATTTTAAAAGTTGTCAAGAAGAAGGTTTAGAGAGATGGCTTTGTAATTTGGAGTCTTATCCTCTGACTCTCCGCATTAACAAACAAACAAAAGATAAATAAAGGTGAAAAGTCAAGAATAAATAAATCTTGTATCTTCCAGGGTTGCACACGAATCTGAAGCGCATAAGATCCCTTAAGACAAAGACAAGCAACTAAACTAGCGCTGCATCTGTTGACTAGAGGGATGGGCTCCTAACAGAGTCTTCTTTTGAAGACTGTCTTCCAGTGCTGAGGCCTGAGAGTATTTCTCTTTAAGACACACGCTGAATAGATAAGATTATACCTAGAATGTTTTTCTTATAGTGCTTACTCCTCATAAATGAAAGAATGAAATGCTTTCCCTAGCACTGTTTACCTTCTTATATTTTTGGTTGTGAGCCTAGCCTTTAACGGCTGAGCCATCTCTCCAGCCCTACCTTCTCAATATTATACCTTAGATTGTCCCTATGTAACCTGACTTAGATTGTCCTATCTAACCTGACAATCTAGCCTTACAGTCTAGATCATTTTCTTCCCTGTGAGTAATTATAGTTAAATTATTTTATCCCCTTTCTACAAAGAGCACTGGGGCTGATAAACTATTGTTTCCTAATTCCGAGAGATGACAGATTTTTAAGAAATGCCTATTTTCTTGTATGCTGTTTATTTATTTTCATTGGGATTGACTCCAGGACTCTGCACAGGCTATGCAAATGCTTTACCACTGACTTGTACCCTACCTGGGGATGACTCTTTAGATGATCATTTCTTTGGAAATGCATTGGCCTCTGTTGCTATCTTGCTTAAGATTTTCCACTGTCAAGTAACCCAAGTGCTATATTCTAAAAGGTCGTACCCTTTTCCACTGACTCTCAAGAGAGTCATCATTAAGGTTTTGCTTCTCTCAGCCTGAGATCCAGCCTGGTGCATATGGTGCTCACCACAGGTGATGGCTCCGTACTTAGATTACGTTCTTTGTGGCTGCTATAGGGCTTCGTTGTCCTTTTATTTACATTGTAAGGTTTTTTTCTTGGTATTTTGATACAATGTATGGAACCCATTAGTTTCTAGAAGTATAATTTTTAAAAATAGTTTCTTTTGTTTTTGAGATTATAATTACATCAAATATTCCTTCTCTTCCTTTCCTCCAAACCCTTTTATACACTTTCTATATTAGGGTTCTCAAGAGTCATAGAGCTTATGGAATGAATCTATCCATCTATCCATCTACCCATCTATCATCTATCCATCTATCTGCCTATCTATCTATCTATCTATCTATCTATCTATCTATCTATCTATCTATCATTTATCTATATTCCATATAAATTACACATACACACACACACACACACACTGCACACTCATATACACATGCACATGTATGTGTGCACAGAACTTATTGAAAAGCCTTACAGTCTGCAGTCCAGCTAATCCAAAAATAGCAAGCTGTGAACAGCAAGTCCAAGAGCATAGTAGTTGTTCAGTCCACAAGTCTGGATACCTCAGCTGGTCTTCTGTATATGTTCGGATTTTGGAGAAGTAGGCGCCAATGCTAGTGAAGGTATGGGTGTCGTACCAAAGGCAAGGACAAGAAGGCAAAACAATCAACCCTTGCTTCATTCATTGTTCTCCATTGCTTCCAGCAGAAGGTGTATCTTCCTATCTCAAGATCCAGATCCAAAGCCTGTGACTTCCACCTTCAAGATCCAGATCAAAGACATGTTGTCTTTCTGCCTCAAATTCCAGACCACAGGTATGCCCTCTACTTCTGCATTGTAGTTCATTCTAGATATAGCCAAGTTGACAAACAACAATAGTCATCACACCTTCTAGCTCTTTCAAATTAATAGTGTCTTTTTTATTAATTGTTGTTACATGCATATATGTATGCACACATGTGTTACTCAGTATAGTCTTCTCAGTTTGTACAATGTTTTCAAGATGACCACTTGGTATACTCTTTCCTGGTGAAGTCTATTTCTCTTTCTCTCAGCTTTACTCAGTTATCTGTAGCTTCATAAGTTCTGTAGGTTTTAAGCATCATAGTTTTCTCCCATTCATTCTAGCATGTCTATTGTCATTAAGCTCATGTCTAGGCAGTTATATTAATGAAACTTTATGAGTCTTAGAAGATACATACATACATACATACATACATACATACATACATACACACATATATACATGATATATATCACATATATTTAAATTGACTCATGTCATTAGAATTTCTATGACCAAAATAGCACATTGCAAAAAAATAATGACTCAGATTTTCTTTTTATACATTAGCCTATTAAAGTTATTAAAGTCTCCCCCCTTCATTTAGTTCAAGAATACTTTGTTTCATTTCAATTTAGAAAACTCCTATTGATATATGTGATTTTTTTTTCTCCTCAGTTAGTTATAATGTCTTGGAAGTTAACGTCTTTTGATCAACAGCTATCCTAGGATCAGGTGAATAAGAACTGTTTTTGTGAGTGTGTTCAACAGCATTTTATTCTTTTTTCCTAACTTTAAATGCCTTCCCTGAAGGTAGATCTCATTCTTCTAGCCTGGATCTTGTTGCTTTTCATTTTCCAATGTGTATATTGTCATCACCTGTTTTATTGAGCAAGAAGTTATTTTAATCTCTATCAATAACTTTCTGATAATATCACTATTTCTGTTACCTTTCTTTTTATTTCTACTGCTGCATTTAGCCTGAAAGAAATGGCCACTTCTTTCACTTGAAATTTTCAGTGAATGCTGTGCAAGAATCTGTCCTTTTTTTTTTTTTTCTGCATGTAGCTTTGTGAAGGTCACTTGTTATTGCAGTTTTCGACCTTAGTATCTGCCTTGTACCAATACTTTCTTATCTACTACATTTTTAATTTGGCAAAGATCTAAAACATGAAATAAAAACTATTCTTTAGCCTGGTGTCAGTCCCTACATTACATTCTAACGAACGAAAAGTGTCTTGGTAGGATGTCAAAGAACAGTTTCCTTTCCTCAATTTTAGAAGTAAAAGAACATTTATTTTCAATAGAAAACTTTATTTTTCTTTCCTCTCAAGACACATTCTAGAGCAAAATTTTAATGTAAAGCAAACAAATGAGTAAACATTCTGGGTACATTTTACTATAAGTTTTAGCAAAGCTGCAGGGGGAAAAATCAGTTACTAAGTTTAGCTTAAAGTATTTTTTTGTTGTTTTGGTTTTTTTGTTTGAGTGAGGGCCTTACTATATAGCATAGGCTACCCCCAAGGTTATAATATGCTTCCCGCAGTCCCCTAAATTCTGGGCTACAGGCTTATGTTGGCATGCTCAGTTAACAGAATATTGTCAATTTATCCTTGTATTTAGCACATTTATTCTTGAAAAAAGTAATTCCAGGATTTAAAATTTAATATAAAAAGTCAAGATAATTCATAAACACTTAAGTTAGGTATGGAGTTGAGCTCTCAATTAATGTTGGTATGTAAATGTCCACAGGCTCCGTCCAATCTCTTCCATTATTAGTTGTAATAATCTACATGTTGGGCATAGGTCATATCTTCTTAGATTGGCAGACTTAATATTTCTCATAAGGCTTTTCTTACAGAATATGGAGAGAGAGCACATGAAGTCAAATTTGCCAAAAGTAAGATGTTAACAGAAATCTAAGTACCCAGATTATATCATCAATTGCTATACTCTATATTCTAATAAGGAAAGTACTGATATGCTATTACTGTTGTTGAAGAAAAATAAACAAAAATTTTCCTCAGGTAACATGAAAAGTAGTAATTCAAACCACAGAATTTTGTCAGGCATCATATGATGATTCCTGCAGTTTGCTTTAATCTTTAAAATATAACAGAAATCATTATCATAATTAAGAATAACACTACCATTGTATTTGAAATAAAATGATCTCTTACATCATGTCAATGTGAGCCAAAATACGTGTTTTAATGTTCTTTTTAAGGCAAATAGGACCTCATTTCCATAATTGAAAGCAAAGAGGCTTAGCATTTTCAATATAAGTATAAGAAGTGGTTGCCTAGCAATATTTAAATGAGCTAGGGTACCTTTTTTGGACTGATTATAAAGCAGTTGTCCATGTGGATATGTGTCAGATTTCAAAATGGAAGAGATTTTTCAGCACTTAAATTTTAGCCAAATAGGAGACTGTTTCTCAAATGTGAAAAACAGGAACAAAACAAAGCAAAACAAATATCAAAACACCCAAAGAGTCAGTAACTTCTGTATAGATTAACTTAGTTAAAAATGATAACTCCATTTGTATTTTGGGGTAAAGGTCAGAGTCTCTACTCTTCTGAGAATCTGATATGTTTTCCACAGAGTTGGCCCAGAAAAAGCAAGGCCGTACTTCTTGTCAAGGCACTATTTTTGTGACATTTATTTTCTTTGGCCTATATTACACACTTTTTGGTGTCGCTGTCATAACCCAGTCCCAAGGCCTCTTAGCAGAGGCTTGATGTAATTCAGTTCAGGGTTTAAGTGCTTTACTAGAAGCATCTGCCATTACTGCAGTTCCTTTTAAACTACATTGTCCACTCTTTATGTCTGCAGAGAGATGAGCTCTATTATACACTGCAGTTGGTTATTCTTGGTTCTGTCTCCATACAGCTACAGTCTTTGTTAGTGTAGCTAGCTATTAGAGGTATCGCAACTACTGAGTCACTTCCTCTTCTTCATTTTAGTTCTGAATAATAGATCATTCTGGGGATGTAAGTACCCCAATAGGGGTATTGTTTCAAACAACACGAGCCAGCCTACACCTTCTAGGATATGTAACATCTAGAGCTGGGGAAGAACTCTCAGGGAGCCTGTTTCTCTCTCCCATGGATGCAGGGATTTCTTGCAAGCTTTGGACACTAAGCCTGGTTGTTTGGAGGTATGTACACCTAGAATGTTTTTCTTATAGTGCTTACTCTTCATTAATGAAAGAATGAAATGCTTTCCCTAGCACTGTTTACCTTCTTAAGATTTTACCTGCCTTAGATTGTCGTACCTAGCCTGACTTAGATTGTCCTATCTAACCTGAAAATCTAGCCTTGTAGTCTAGATCATTGTCTTGCTTACCATTCAGTGTTTCTCAATGGCAATATAAAGGAGGTCCTGACTGGTTAAGACTCCATCCACCCTGGGAGGCGGTCAAGATCCCACACAGAGAATCTAGAGCTTACAGGCTCTGCTGCCTATCTGTAAACCTTGAAGCCACTTCTTATCATATGTGTGTATGCCTTGTATTGCTGGACTCAGGACAATTAGGTAGTCAATACACGGTAGACTTGTACATTAGTTCAGGATTCATAGGGTATTAGTAATATGTGTAGTTTCATTTTTGGAGGCTGATATAATATTTGCTATTTTCTACAGAGTCGGAGTGTTTTCTCATCAGAAGTAATCTGAACACACTCCACAGCTGATCCATTAAAGAACAGTGTACCAGTGTGATAGCTCCATAATTAATGGTGTTGGGTACAGATGAAAAGAATAGGCTTTAGGCCTAAATCAGGACCATTGAACACTCAAGTGTAGGAACAAACACGAGAATCTCTAGTTATATTTAATTGTAAACCTCATCCCTTAACCTACTTTATGGAATTTTATAATGTAGAAATACTGTCACATATTATAGGTATATGGATTTTAAATATAAAAGATTTACTTATTTATAATAGAGTGACTTCTTTGCTCACATTTCTTTGTGGTCTGGCCATGCTGGTTCATATACCCATTCTACTTATGGCTACCTGTGCATAAGTTCAGTGACATGGTAAGCACCGGGTCCCCTGGGTCTATGCTGTATTTAGTAAGTTCTCTCTGCTTTTTGTTGTAAAATGGTTTTTGTTTTAAATAAACAAAGATCATTAGTGAAAAATGCTTATTTATTTGGCCTTCATTTTGATTAGGAATGAGTAGATTTGATGTAGTGTATAGGTAGAAAAAAATTATATCAAAACTAAACATATTTTTACCCATGGAATTTTCTTGTTTTTAAATATTTCACAGACCTGCTTTGCTCCAATCCCCTTCTTTTTTTTATTGGTTATATTTTATTTTTACTTTTATTTTTTATTAGATATTTTCTTTATTTACATGTCATATGATACCTCCTTTCCCAGTTTCCCCTCCGAAAATAAAATAAAATAAAATAAAATAAAATAAAAATAAAAATAAAAATAAAACAAAAACAAAAACAAAAACAAAAACAAAAACAAAACAAAATCCCTGTTCCCTCCCCTCTCCCCCCTGCTCACCAACTCACCCTCTCCTGCTTCCTGGCCATGGCATTCCCCTACACTGGGGCAAATAACCTTCACAGGGCTAAGGGCCTCTCCTTCCACTGATGACCAACCAGACCATCCTCTGCTACATATGCTGTTGGAGTCATTAGTCCCACCATGTGTACTCTTTGGTTGGTGGTTTAGTCCCTGGGAGCTCTGAGGGTACTAGTTAGTTCATATTGTTGTTCGTCCTAAGGGGCTGCAAACCCTTCATCAGCTCCTTGGATCCTTTCTCTAGCTCTTTCATTGAGGAACCTGTACTCAGTCCAATGGATGGCTGTGAGGCTCTACTTGTGTATTAGTCAGGTACTGTCAGAGCCTCTCAGGAGACAGCTATATCAGGCTCTTGTCATCCAGCACTTGCTGGCATCCACAATACTGTGTGGATTTGATGATTGAATATGGGAAGGATTCCCAGGTGGAACAGTCTCTAGATTGTCCTTCCTTCAGTCTCTGCTCCATAGTTAGTCTCTGCAACTCCTTCCATGGGTATTTTGTTCCCCCTTTTAAGAAGGAATGAAGTGTCCACACTTTGACCTTCTTTCTTGAGTTTCTTGTGGTTTGTGGACTGTACTTTGGATATTCCGATCTTCTGGGCTAATATCCACTTATCAGAGAGTGCATGCCATGTGTGTTCTTTTGTGATTGAGTTACCACACTCAGGATAATATTCTCCAGATCCATCCATTTCCCTAAGAATTTCATAAATTCATTGTTTTTAATAGCTGAGTAGTCCAATCCCCTTCTTATGAACATGATAAAACTATTACAGATAGTGAGATAATTGAAAATATATTTATACAAAAAGAGAATAAAATAATTTATAGTAAAGTTGTATTCCAAAAATGTTATATACTGATTAACTTTAAAAAGCAGAGTTAAACTTTCTTTAATAACTGAAGAAGGGAGCTTGATTTTAAATGTTATATTTATATGGTTTAGTAAAAAGTACTTGTCATTAAAGTTGCCTTTTTTACTTAATTTCAATAAATTTATTTCAATGAATTGTGATATGGTTTCACAAAGCAATAACAGTTTCTAGCTATACCACCCCTATTTATTTATTTGTTTATTAGATATTTTCTTTATGTAAATACATTTCAAATGTTTTACCCTTTCCAGGTATCCCCTTCAGAAACCCCTATCCCCTCCCTCCCCCTCTCCTTCTATGAGGGTGCTCCCCCACTCGCCATCCCTTCTAACTGAACAATAGAAATGACTTTGGGGCTAAGTAAATGTCCATAAAGTGAAAAAGTTTTTATGTAAGTTTCAACAGAACAATGATGGCTGCTGTCGCTATCTGACTGAATCTGAGATAGAGTAGCTATGATTTCCTTTGTGATGATTTTACTTGTGATCTAATGCTGGAATCTAGGGCGTCTTTAATGGGGATTCTATGTCATGATTAATAGTGTCTCTCAACCACTAGCTGTTAAAGCTACTTATAGTTATGCCTTCTTTAATTCCTCCTTTTCTATATAATTTATGCCTGATTAATTATTGAATCGTGAATATTATATAGTCATAATGATTTCAATCCTTTTCTCTCTTCTTTATTCTAGCTGCCCTTATTCTAGTTAAGCCTGTGTGAGCTTTTGAGTCTGTAGCAATAATGCCTGCCTGGAAATTTTACTAAGAATTCTTCCTTTCTTATTCTTCCCTTCATTTATTTGTTGTTGTTAGCACCATCTTCTATGACATGAATGTACTGTTTTATTCTTTTATTTGTGCCAATGTAGACAAATTTTAATCCAGTAACATGACCACTCTGGATTATGGTATGATCTGGCTAGAATATAGGTACACCCTTAGTACACACCTTTAATCTCAAACAATGATGTCTAACTGAGAGGCAGACAAAGCAGCAAATCAGAGAAAGCTTTGACAAGATGTGATATGCCCAATTTTCATAGTACAGCACAGGAAATGGAGCCTATTTAAGAAGAGTGCAAGAGGAGAGAGGACTTCCGTTCTGTTCAGTCAGTTAAGTTCAGTGTAGAGGAGTTGGGTCAGTCGGCTGGGAGTCATTACATTGAGTGCAATGTAGTGCAGTGACATTCATTCATGAGTTCATGTAGGTCAGTGAAGGTCAGCAGAAGCAGTTGAGGTCAGGGCATAAGAAGAAGTCAGAAGACTAGAACAAATTGCCAATTAGTTTGAGGCCAAGCAGAGCACTGAGAAACTGAGAGAAGACAGATTGAATCAGTCGTCTTGGAGAAGAGTTTGAGCCAGAAGAGTTGAGTTGAACCAGCCAACCAGAGTTCAGAATGAGGCAGCAATGGTGAGCTTATTCAGCAGGAAGTCTCAGAGGCTGAGAACATTCTAGGCCTAGATTAGAGTGTACAGAGGCAAGAAGCTTTCAGGTTAGCAGACAAAGGCAAGAAGCCTCTGAGGGAAATAAAAGATTCATTTACATGCCAATCAGTGGCTGTTTCTATAATGTTATAGAAAAACTTTCACATTTCTTGGAGTGCCATTCAAGAACCTTGGAAATTATTGCTGACGAATTTGGCTTTATCACTTCTTCTGGACTCAGTTTCAAACTGTTCACATTTCTGATCACCTGTCTGTTCATATATCTATATTTCCATGTTTTTCCCCTCTCTTTCTTCATGGAAATGCCTTTTATCCAAAAGTCTCTCTAATTTATTTTATATGCTATGATACAATCTTAGCCCTTTTCAATAATACCTTGTTTAGGCTACTTATCCTTGTTATGATAGTTCTTGTTTAGACTTCTATAACAACAATGAACATATCAAAGTGTTAGGAAGCACAAGATTGTCTGATCTTTTTTTATTGGATATTTTATGTATTTACATTACAAATGTTATCCCTTTTCCTGGTTTCCACTCTGGAACCTCCCATCCCATCCCCCCTCCCCCTGCTTCTATGAGCGTGTTCGCCTCCATCCATGCGCCTCCATCCACTCACCCATTCCCACCTCGTCACCCTGACATTCCCCTACACTGGGGCATGGAGCCTTCACAGGACCAAAAAGCCTCTCCTCCTATTGGTGCCAGACAGTGCCATCCTCTGTTACATATGTGACTGGACCACGTAAAACAAGGAAGTCTTAGAGAGAAATGGCTTTGTTATTTTAGGATTGAATATCCAGGTCCATTATAAAGGCAACTAACCAATTAATGGCATTTTTTCTTTCTTCCCTCCCTCCTTCCCTTCCACCCTCCCTCTCCCTCTCCCCCCTCTCTCTTTCTTTCTTTCTTTCTTTCTTTCTTTCTTTCTTTCTTTCTTTCT
>JADRCD010221715.1:332-11274 GCA_019843815.1 Montemys delectorum | reverse complement strand
TCTTTCTTTCTTTCTTTCTTTCTTTCTTTCTTTCTTTCTTTCTTTCTTTCTTTCTTTCTTTCTACAGCATTACTATGTATCCTGCCTGGCCTGGAACTCATTATATTGACAAGACTGACTTCAAATGCCTAGATCATTCTGTCTATGCCCCCTGAGAGCTAAGATTAAAGGCATGTCCACCACCACTGGCCTTGCTCATATCTCAACATTCTTTGAGTAATAAGGTAATTTAAAGATTTGTGAAAACTCTTTATTATATTATTTTGGATTCAGTGATAACTTTTAAATTCAGAAAGAGTTCTTAAGGCTTGATAGTTATCACTGGATTCTAATATGCTTTCTTTTTAATTTTATGTTTAATTCTAAAATATGATCTACGCCTAAAGTGGTGGTTTTCAGCCTTCCTAACGCTGTGACCTTTTTATACAGTTCCTCATGTTGTGGTAATCCCAAACAATAAAATTATTTTCTTTGCTACTTCATAACTGCAATTTGATACTGTTATGGATTATAATGTAAATATCTGTTTCCTGATGGTTTCAAGCAACCCCTGTGAAAGGGTCATTCAGTCTCCAAAGGGGTCATGACACCCAGGTTAAGAACCACTGATCTAAAGCAACTCTGTTTTAAATTTCTCAACTCTATTTGCTATGGAACAGAATATTCAGAGTCTTGATGTTAGAGCTGATCAAATTGAACATGTATATACATCCAGCTTTGGGTTACCCTCTAGTTTGATGAAGATATTTTTCTAGCTATGGGCTTCTTATTTTAAAGAGCAATTAAATTGTTTCTTAAAGTGTTACAAATATATATATTAGTATATATGTATATGCTTAAAGGGCTCACTAATTATTTTCTTATATTTTTCATAGATTGTATATGTAAAAAAATTTAAAATATTACAATTTTTATACAAATGTAAAGTATTAGGGCTATATTCTTCTTAATCCTAATAATTAGTATAAGTTATGGGTTTATAAGATGAAGAAAGAAAAAGGTTTTAGAAAAGTGAAAATAATTACGATATTTTTCAAATAGAAGATGGAGTTAGAGATATCAATTTTTTACTAAAATGACTAATGTATTTTAAGGTCGTATAGATTTTTATTTTCATAAAGTTTTTGGTTAAATTAAAAGATCAATGACTAGCTCTACCTTATACATCAGACTTGGACATTAATTTATTTTCCACGGAACCCTATTTTATATTGAAATTGTGAAAATGTTGACAAATTATCATAGGAGATTCCAACAACTAATAAGTACATGAAATATTTTATCGATAGTGTCACGCTTCCATCTACCTTAAGGCTTACTGAATGCAGTGAAACTTCAAAATGTTTAATAGAAAATAAAATAAAGAGGAATTAATTAATGGATGCCATTTAAAAATTATTAGCATGGTTAAAATGGGGAAAAGAATAAATATGCTTTGAATAGTTTCTTTGACTTGCTTTTTCATTGAAAGCTGTTTTAAATCTCAAATGAATCACTGACTAGAATTGTAATAAACAAGTAATGAAAGTCACAGCTAAATCTTAAAAGGTTTATTATACTTCAGTAGAGATGCTAAGACTCAGTTCTTCAAAACAATATGCAGGAGGTGAATACAATGAATTGACTTGGAGAATTCAGAAATATGTAAGATATTCACGGTGAATTTGACATATAATTAAGATGATACTTTGGGTTTAAAGCTTTAGCCTTTTATTCCTGCTTCCTCTCCCCCTGAATACTATTTGCAGAATGCTTTAGAGACTTAGAGAGTCTTTATATGTCTCCAAAGAAACTTTCACAATCCATTTATATGTGTGTATAAATCACCCAATAACACCAAAAAAGAAAGTATTTCTTAATCACTGGCTTCTTAATATTCTTGAAGTGTTAGAGGCAATGTTGCTGACCCACAGAGAAGTATATTTAACGAAGAATACATATTGAAAACTAAAGTACCAGCTCGGGTTCCTTCCAGTCTCTCTGGCTTGGTGTCCTGAGCAGACCTAGGGCCCAGGCTCCACAGCTAGTCCCACAACACCCAGAGGAAGCTGCTGGACTCCCAGGTGCTCTAACAAGCCCAGGGTCACAGGATCCCCGAACCACAGGGTCACAGACACTACCTGACTCTGAGGAGTTCAGACACAACAAGGATCATAGGAAGGACAGGCTCCAGTCAGATTTAGCAAGGACAGGTAGCACCAGAGATAACTAGATGATGTGGGGCAAGTGTAAGAAAATAAGCAACACAAACCAAGGTTCCTTGGCATCATCAGAACCCAATACTCCCACCATAGCAAGTCCTGGACACAGCATTACACCAGAAAAGCAAGATTCAGATATAAAATCACTTCTCATGGTGATGATACAGGACTTTAAGAAAGACATAAATAGCACCCTCAAAGAAATACAGGAGAACACAGATAAACAACTAGAAGCTCTTAAAGAGAAAACACAAAAGTCCCTTAAAGATCTTCAGGAAAACACAATCAAACAGGTGAAGGAAATGAGCAAAACCATCCAGAATCTTAAAATAGAAATAGAAGCAATAAAGAAATCAGAAAGAGAGACAACTTTGGAGATAGAAAACCTAGGAAAGAAATCAGGAGTCATAGATGCAAACATGACTAACAGAATACAAGAGATAGAAGAGAGAATCTCAGGGGCAGAAGACACCATAGAAAATATTGACACAACAGTCAAAAATCAAAAAGCTCCTAACCCAAAACATCCAGGAAATCCAGGACGCAATGAGAAGACCAAACCTAAGGATAATACGTATAGAAGAGAGTGAAGACTCCCAATGTAATGGGCCAGTAAACATCTTTAACAAAATTATAGAAGAAAATTTCCCTAACCTAAAGAAAGAGATGCCCATGAACATACAAGAAGCCTACAGAACTTCAAATAGACTGGACCAGAAAAGAAATTCCTCCTGACACATAATAATAAAAACACTGAATGCACTAAACAAAGAAAGAATTTTAAAAGCAGCAAGGGAAAAAAGGCAAGTAACACATAAAGGCAAGCTTATCAGAATTACCCCAGACTTCTCACCAGAGACTATGAAAGTTAGAAGATCCTGGGAAGATGTCATACAGACCCTAAGAGAACACAAATGCCAGCCCAGGCTACTATATCCAGCAAAACTCTCAATTACCATCGATGGAGAAAACAAGATATTCCATGATGGAACAAAATTTACAAAATATCTTTCCACAAATCCAGCTCTACAAAGGATAATAGATGGAAAACATCAACATAAGGAGCAAAACTACACCCTAGAAGAAGCAAGAAAGTAATATTTCAACAAGTCCACACAAATCTAATTCTACTTCTTACAACAAACAACAGTAAGTGACAATTACTTTTTCTTAATATCTTAAAATGAAAATTAATATTACCAACATATCCTAAGCAACTGAAATCCAAAAATTTGAGGAATTAGAAATTTGTTGATTGTCATCCAATGGTCTCTTTAATTTGGTAATTGCAGAAATAGGTCCAATATTGTACAATCTATATATACTTTCAGCTTGTTTGTGACAGTGTCTTGCTGTGTACAACATAAGAGTCTTGAAATCTTGCTTCTCCTATCTCAGCCTCTCTATTAGTAGTATTGTTTATTTCATGTTTTTACACTATACTATGGTTTTCAGAACAGCTTATTTATTTCAAAAGTATTTATATACCCAAGGGAGACATAGACAATTAACTTGGGAGGTGGCTTATAGGAAAGAGAACAACCAAGAGTGAGACTGAATGCTTTGCTTGACATTTGTAGCTCTTGTATCAAATTTGAAGAAGAGGACTTTACAAGTTACTCTTTCTCTGAGATGAATGCTTTTCCAAATTATCACAGCCAATGAACCAGATTCTTACCCACACCTAATGTCCATGCCACTCTCCAAGCAGAACCATTGTTCATTGAAACAGTTGGTGAATGACTTTATGGATAGACCATCTTAATACACACACCATTTCTTAAATGAATGTAACCTGTTCTCTGTGGGCTGAGAAGAGAGTCACTCACTCAGGTCAAATAGTTTTGACCATAGCAGGAAGTCTGTATTCAAAAATCGTGTCTACAATTCATTCCTTGGTGCAGCAGAACTGTCAACTCTCAACTTAGCTATGATGGAGGTAAAATCCTTTGGTAATTTGAGGGTCATTGAAGTACAGCCTTATTACAATGAAATCCAATGTCTAAAAATTGTTCTTATTTTGGGCTTAAACCACAGTAAAAGCCAAGATTTTAAACTCTACTAAATACAAAACAAACAAACAAAAAGACTTTACATATTTATGTTCATTTAAGAAAATACTATTAGTGATGTATTATTTTGAAATATACAGTTAATATGTTTGAAGTTATTTAAAATTGATACTGAAAAAAACATATGTATTTTCAGTATTGCTGTAGATAAGCATCTACATAACACTGTTAAATTGATTGTTCTATATCAAGCAACTTTTATAATACTCATTTTTATTGTTATACTATTTTATAAATTTTAAGGAATATGACCAAAAAAAGATATTGTCAGTATTGAAGAGGGGGTCTCTGGGAGGAGGTGGGGTACAAAAGGGAAACACGAATGTGATTTAATTCTACTTACTTAAAATATGTTTTTAAATGTTAACAAATTCAGACAAATTGAAATCATGTAACTTTTCTCATCATAATGCAATAAAAGTTAAAAAAAATAAAAACAAAAAACAAACAAAAAAACCCAACAACAACAAAAAAGAAAACTAAAATACCTCAGGTAAGGGCAGGTTTAATCTGAAGGAACTCATGCCACCATCTCCATGAAGATCATAGTACCAGCATGTCAGATGCCCAAAGACAAAATCTTAGAAGTGTGTGTGGTTATTACTATTTTAAAGAACAACCGCCGCAACACCAACCCTCTGAGCCTTCAAAATAGAAAATACTCTTACCTGAGTAACATATTAATTAGACAAATAAAAAGTGAGGACATGAGATCGAGGAACCAGGAACAACTATTCTAATAGTGTTAAAGAGCTAAAAGTAAACACGGTGATAGAACAGGGCCCCCGAAACTTACTGTTGTTGTATAAGCGGCTTCTGGATCGTCTTCCAGCACTCGGGAGAGACCAAAATCAGAGACTTTGCATACTAAGTTGCTGTTCACCAGTATGTTCCTAGCGGCTAGATCTCGATGGACGTATCCCATATCAGAAAGATACTTCATGCCTGACGCGATGCCCCGCAGCATGCCGACCAACTGGATGACAGTGAAGTGGCCATCATGCTTCTGTGAGAGAATCACACCTGTTAGTTGGCTGATCTTAATAGAGCGTACATGCATATATGCAGTAAATTGAATCGTACAGGATCTATTGGAGATATGCGTCAATTCAGCTAACCACTGCTGGTCTTCATAACAAAATATGAGACCTTGTTTCATATTTAAAGGAGTAATAAAAGCTAACTAGAGGTCATGAAGAGCTAAATAAGGACAGAGGACAGGAAGCCAAGTCAAGTTCCGGAGAAAACTATGCCAATATTTTTTGTTTGTTTTGTTTTTTGTTTTTGTTTTTGTTTTTTAATAAGAGCAAACTGAAGTAAAATGGCATGAGAGCAAAGACTGCAGAGAGTACACAATGAACTTTCTGTATTTATAAGCCTCTCTGAGGCAGCACAAGCAGGCAGGAGGGCACCAAAGCCTGTGATTTGGAGAAATTCATGTGTTAACTAGAAATACATAAAAAATGGCCCAAGCTAGGTCATTCAAAAAAAAAAAAAAAGACCCACGAAGATATATAAACAAAAAATGGATTTAAAAAAGCTGCAGGCAAAATAGAATAATACAAGTAAACAAAAATATAACTAGATTTTTCTTTTCAATTATTTTGGACAAATATAAAGGAAAGTATTTGAAGTTCTTGGCTAGAAGAATTATACTATATACTGAAATGTGTGAATAATAAACCAGACAGGGTGGTGTTATACAATATATAACATCTTATCCTCCCACCTAGAGTTCAGGACAATCCATAATTTATGAAAGAGTAAAAGCAGTCCAATGGAATTCTGTGCAAAATGCAAGGACAAGCAAAGCCAAATATAGGTAGTAGTTTTGGTGCCAGATGAGATGTGAATAGAAATAAAAGTAATGTATATTAATTTACTTAATTTGTTGGAGAGTGTTATCAGTGAGTGAGAAGCATAAAGGATTCCAGTCATTTTAATATACCAGGCCAAATTAATTTATGAATGATATTAAGAGTAGATTTATATATAGTAAGACACTAAGGCAATATTATCTTATATAGTAGAAGCATACATAAAAGTAACTACACTTTTCTATGTTCCAAGCTGTTGTCATGAATGTTTGATAAAACCACAGAGTAGCTTAGGCACAAGGCGATGAGACCCAGCCAGGGAATCCCTCGTAGGGTCACAGCCTCTTCCACTACACTGACCCATTGGTTGTATAGAAGAATAAATTTACATTACCAATGGTGCAAACTTGGCTTTACATATCAAACCTCTTTGATAGTTCTCATATTGTATCTCCACATTCAAGTGCAGAACAAAGAGAGGAAGCTTTTCTTAAACAAAGCATCCTCACAGAGAGTGTGTCCATTAGAGCAGGCTCTGCTGTATAATTAATGTACAAGAGATTACCTAGCAATGAAAACACTTGGTGTTATTAGCTCTTTATGTTTCCAATCCATCTTTGTAGACAGTCCACTGGTAGACAGAATCGGCCTCTTCGATCATGTGTTCTATCTAACTCTCTTCTATTAGGAGTCTCAAAACTTTAGAATTGAAAACATAAATTCTGTTTTTCTGGAAAGGACTATACTACACTTTAAAAGGTAATTCTTCTTTCTCAGGAAGTAAAGGTCTGTCAGATCATAGCTATCGTCAAGCAGCATTTCTCAACAGTAGGAAGAGTTCCCGGACCAGCTGAGAAAAATAAAGCAAGCCTCATTCCCTTCTCTGTGCAAGTGTAGTGATCCAACCCAAACCTTTAACAAGACTCACATCTAAAATCCATAGCCAACTCCTAGATGGTTTTAATAATTGTAATAGTGAACTTCATTAGGCCTTTACATGTATATGTGTAAGGTACTTTGTTGAAATTTACCCCCCTATTCCTCATGTGTGACACCCGCATTCTATCTAATTTCTGGTCTCACACTAATCTCTTTAGCTTTCCTTCTATATTATAATTTTGCTTTCATTTATTAAATCCTATATATGCAAAAGTATTATGTCTCTTAGATTGGCTAGTGGTGTGTGTGTGTGTGTGTGTGTGTGTGTGTGTGTATGTGTACATGTTTAGGCAAGGTTGATACTGGGTGTCTTCTATTATTGCCCATCTTTTAAAAGATTCTTATTTTTAGGCCAAAGCACTCACTGACTCAGCTACACTGGCTGGCCAGTAAATTACATGGGTCCTCCCAGCTCTGCTCCTGTTGCCTTAGGTTTGCACGTGTGCACCCTGAACATTTTATGTGTTCTGGGATTGCAAACTCAAATCCCTTATGCAGGTATTTTACTGCCTGAGCCATCGTCCCCATTCTAATACTAGCTAACTTTGCTTAGCAGGATAATCTTTTCTTCCATCCACATTTTGGAATAATTACACTGGTTTCATTCTTGTTTAATGGCTGAAGAATGTACCATTATGTACATCACATTTCCTCTTCTGTGATCCATCAGCTCCTCTGCTGACCCCGTGATGAGACTAATGAGAACTGTGCTGCAATGAAGGCCATATAGGTGTCTTTATTTATTTTATTTTTATTCTATTTATTTCTGTATTTTTTGAGGAATTTCTATATTGATTTTTTTTCATAATGATGGCACTCGTTTACGTACCTACAAATCATATTTAAAGGTTCCATTTTCAAGTCTTCATCAATGTAGCATCACTTCCTTTTCAATAGCTTTAGTAGGAGTTCCCATAGCATGACATTCATCCTTTTAAAGCACATAACATTCATGGAGCTTAAGTTTTTTCCTGTCACCCTTATGAAAACCATTGCACCCTGCTATGCTCAGTAGTCCTACTACACTATGCAACCACTAACCTACTTTCTACCCCAATGGAATTTTGCCTATTCTCAACATTTTCTAACCAGAAATATGCAGCCCTTTTATAGCTGACTTCTTGTTTGTTGTAGCCTAAAGTTTCCGAGACTCTTTCATATTGTAGCACATATCAGTGTTCTATCTCTGTATTGTTGCTTTTTATTTATTTTGTATTCATTTAAAGTTGATGAGCACTTGAATGATGATACACTACAACCTGGATGCATGTGAATTTTTTTAGGATTTATTTGTTTATTTATTTATTTTATGTATATGAGTACATTGTAGCTGTCTTCAGACACACCAGAAGAGGGCGTCAGATCACATTGCAGACGGTTGTGAGACACCATGTAGTTGCTGGGAATTGAACTTAGGACCTTTGGAAGAGTAGTCAGTACTCTTAACCACTGAGCCATCTCTCCAACCTGCATGTGAGTTTTTAATGGGTCATTTTAATGTTTCTGCAAAACACTTGAAGAGACTTGGATTAACTGCTTTCCTATCAACTACATGGCAATTTGTGTTCTACAATTGCAAGCAGTGCCATTTAAAAACTGAGATACTGGTGTGTGAAAATAGTCTCAACTACTTTGTACATGTTGTTTCAGAGACCACACAATGTTCCTTATTAATTTCTAATTCATTTGGCCAATTCTTTTGGAGTCCATGAAGTCAAAACTATTTTCATAATAACAATATGACAAATCTCTGCTCATTACCACTAGGTTTATATTTGTGTAAATGATACAAAGCCCTGATAGGTACCAGGTCAGGAGACTAATATAAATCAAGACAATAACACCCAAGTAAAAACTGATTGCTATTTTTATGTTCTCCTTTGCTACATGTTGAGAAAGCTAAAAACAGCCTTTTAAACGTTTGCCCTTGGTAGATCAGTGGAACATTAATATTTCTAAATTTTGTCTGGGATTATATACTCTCGATATAACCACTTGTGAGATAGTCTAAAAGCAGGACTAGGCATGATGGGCATTTAAATGGTGGTAGATTAAAAAAATATGTCTTTCTTCTTAAGAAAATCAACAAAACAGACAAACTTTTGACAAAACTAACTAAAAGGCAGAGAGAGAGAGAGACAGTACCAAATTAACAAAATCATAAATGAAAAGTGAGACTTAATAATGGACAACGAGGAAATTCACAGAATCATTAGGTCTTATTTCAGTAGCCTTTACTCCACAAAACTAGAAATTCTAAATGAAATAGATGATTTTTCTAGACAGATACCAATTCAAAGCTAAATCAAGATCAGGTAAACCATCCAAATAGTTCTATAACCACTAAGGAAATAGAAGCAGTTATTAAAATTCTCCCAATCAAAAAAAAAAAAAAAAAAAAACAAAACCCGATGGTTTTAGTGTAGAATTCTACCAGAGTTTCAAAGAAGAGCTAATACCAGTACTCTTCAAATTATTCCACAAAATAAAAATAGAAGGAACATGGTCAAATTCATTCTATGAGGCCACAGTCACCCTGATCCCTAAACTACACAAAGATTCAACAAAGAAAGAGAATTTCAGATGAAATTTCCCTTATGAATACTGCTGCAAAAAACTCTACTAAATACTCACAAAAGGAATCCAAGAACACATCAAAGACATCATCCACCATGATTAAGTAGGCTTCATTCCAGGGATGCAGGAGTGATTCAATGTATGAAAATCCATTACCATAATCCACCATATAAATAAACCAAAAGAAACTAACCACACAGTCATTTCACTAAATGCTGAAAAAGCACTTGACAAAATGACAGCCAACAGACTGGGAAAAGATCTTCACTAACCCTTCATCTACAGAGGAATAGTATCCAAAATACATAAAGAACTCAAGAAGGTAGACTGCAAAATACCAAATAACCCAATCAAAAATGGGGTACAGAACTAAACAGAATTTTAAACAGAAGAATCTCAGGCCAAGAAACACTTAAAGAAATGTTCAACATCCTTAGTCATCACAGAGATGTAAATCAAAATGACCCTGAGATTCTTCCTTATTCTGATCAGAATAGCTAAAATCAAAACCTCAAGTGACAACACATGCTGGTGGGGATGGGGTGACAGGGGAACACTCCTTTGGTAGGACTGCAAACTTGCAAAACCACTCTGGAAATTAATCTGGCAGTTTCTTAGAAAATTGGAAATAGTTTTACTTGAAGACCCAGCTCCTGGGCATATATTCAAAAGATATTCCACGAGACCCCAAGGGCATATGCTTTGCTATGTTAATAGCAATCTTACTCATAGTAGCCAGAAACTGGAAGCCACTCAGATGTCCCTCAATCAAAGAATAGATACAGAAAATGTGGTACATCTACACAACAGAATACTATTCAGGTATTAAAAACAAGGACATCATGAATTTTACAGGCAAATTGATGGAAGTTGAAAGTATCATCCTGAGTGAGGTAACTTGTCACACTCACTCCAGTAGAGTCGGTGTGACAAGTCTAAAAGCTTGGCTGCATTCCTGAGGCAAAAAGAAACTGGTCTCCTGGAGGTCCTTGGCATCCCATAATGCAGACTTGGTCCAGATTTGTCCTTGCAATAGTCAATGGAGGGTTTTGCATGTTTTCTTTTAGTATTGTTCTTTTATAGGTATAGAGGTGCCCCCATGGAATGATTTGACAAATAGCCAAGTTAGATTGGACATTGTTTCCTGGCCCCTACCAGTGTTCTAACATCCTAGTCAATGCTGAGCTGACCCTGGGCTTGGAATTTTGTAAAGAATGTTACTTATTCAGATGAATTGCCTCCAGTGTTGAAAGAGAGATAGTGAAAGAAATCAGGCATTGCAGTTTACTGGATAAGAGTTAATAATCCCAGGGCAAGTTCAACAAAGTAAACTTAA
>JADRCD010221714.1:0-37342 GCA_019843815.1 Montemys delectorum | reverse complement strand
AGACCAAGCTAATGGCTGGGTCTCAGACACGCACTAGGGAAGCCGTGGCAGAGTCAGACACCAGAGAGGGAAATGGTCTGGATGGTATTTATGATGGCCACTCTGGCTGCCCTATGTGGGCAGCTCTAGTAAAAGTCCATTGGTCCGGAAATAGATGATGGTACCCGAGTGATGGTGGCGACTGTAGCTAACGACAGAGAAGCAGGTATGGAGCTGTAACCATGGGCAGAATCCAGAGGTTGTGGCTTCAATGTGAAATGCTTCTCAGAGGCTCATGTATTTGAATGGTTCTTGGGCTCTGAGGTAAAGCACAGCTTTAGGAAGTGAGTTAGTAGGGGCAGGTCTTGAGGTTCCTCAGCCCATTTCACTCTTTTTCTCTCTGTTTCTTAACTGTCAAGGCAGTGTGATTGGCCACCATGCCTTCCCTACTATGATGGACCGTGTCCATCTTCAACTTCAAGTCAAAAGAAATCCTTTCCCCCTGACATTGCTTCTGCTCAAGTCTTTTGCCACAGCAATGAGGACAGATACTAATGCACCTGGGCAGCCTGGTAAAGCAGTGGTAAGGGACAAGGGAGCACAGGGATAGACCCACAATGGCTCCCAGGGTGTCATCAGTGGGGGACAGAAGAAACCAGGGACTCGCTTATTAAGTCTTCAGTCTGTGACTTGTTGTGTGGACAAGGATATGGAAATAAACAAGTGGGTATACTTCTATGCAGGAATCTGGAAGCCATGGTGTTTTTTTTTTTTTTTTTTTAGGTCCATGAGCCTGTGTATCATTGCATAGAGTTAGCATTTACACTACACAAGAGCAAGGTGGCAGAAACTTCATCGGTAGTACAGGTGGGGAGGTTATTTGAGAACACAATCTTTCCATCTTTCCATCTTTCTGTGCACCCCAACACACACACACACACACACACACACACACACACACACACACACACACACAATCTCCATGCATGTCAGGGCCTTGCTAGGAAGATGTAGCATTAGTGAATATCTGGCTACAATCTAAGTGGAAAGAGAACCAAATAATCGAAGATGAGCCTTTATTTTAAAAATTGCTGGCTGTTTTGAAGCAATCATCACATACTGTTTTATATTTCTCTTTGGGCACTTTTCTTTAAATTACACATTGTATTGCATATAATCAAATGTATAGACAATAGGTGACAAATTGACAAATAATTGAAAATTAAGATAAAATTATAGAAATTATTTTAAGACCATGTCTATATAGAGAAGATCTAGACGGCTGCATAGATGGAAGAGTGAGTGGATGGGAGAGTGGTCTGGTTGCTGGGAGAGAGACTGTGTAAATGGATGGATGGGTAGATGGATAGGTAGACCAGGTGGTAGGTAAAAGTATGGGTGGATGGGTGGATAGATGAACAGAGAGACTAAGAAGACAGATTTTTAAACACTGTTTTATATTTGAAATACAGTAATTAAGAATATACTTCAGAAAGGTGTTGTGCTTATCAGAGCACAATATGCTCTAAAATGTACTAGGGGAGGGGAGCTGACTTTTCTTCTCTCCTGACAAGAAAAATATCCAAAGGAGTCATGTTTTCCATTCATGTGTCTTGAGGAGTTGGGGAGAAGTTGGGTCATGTGCTTGGGCCACAATGACCACATCTATCCTCTATGTCTCAAGACCCAGCACCTTCCAGAGGTTAAAATACTAAATTCATGAATGAAGAAGAATCCCATTTTGAGTATGAAGGAATCCCACATAGATCGCACCCTTACCAATCCCAGAGGGTCCAATTCATTCGGGTGAGGTTGGGAAGATGAAGTATGGGTTTCACTCATGAAGATTTGACCCTCCTGCTTGGGCCTTCCTGCCTCCACCCACCATCAGGAGATCGGAAGTAAGAAGAATTCTTCAGGTTGTTTGGTAGGCCTAAGATTGACAGCCTAGCTAACCGTGCAGAAAACCATACTTTGGAGGGAAAAATCACTTTTGGTTTTTGGCTCCTCAGCACTCCTACACATCTAATTAGCTCAACAATCGGTCCCTGTGATAAAATCAGCTAATTTTATGTTCAAACGACTGCTTTGTGGTAAGCAGTGCAGTCACTCCAACGCCACATATAAAGAAGTTGCTGAAGAAGCTGGTTCCTGCAGGTCACTGGGGGACAAACTAGCAGAGGCTATCAAATTAGTAACCTAAGTCAACAGCACAGTTAGTGTGCAAGGGTCCCTGCAGACTCAGAGAGCAGTGCACAGTCAGTGTGCAAGGGTCCATGCAGACTCCGAGATCAGTGGCCAGGATGGAAGGCCTGTGATGGCGATCTCTGAAGGGAAAGAGGGCATGTGGAATGAACTGAAGGAGTATCTAATCTTAGCATAAGCCTGAATGTTTGGGCAAGATTATGGAAGGCAAGAGTCTAACTGGTATTGTGAAGAAACGATGCCCCTAAGAGTAAATGTCCTTATTGTCAGAAATTTCCCCAACGTCAGCTTTGACATAAGGCAAGGCCATTCAGAACTGTTCTCTGGACAGCTGTGGTGACAAAAAGCAGAATCTAGGACCAACCTTGATGATGTGGAACCATTTGGAAGTCAGAATACTTTTAAGGTAAATGTAAAAGAAAAGATGATTTATTTATCGAATAAAAGACAATTGTGTCACCTTCAATAGGGACATTATTGACTTATTTTGAGGTAAGTTTCGGTTTTAGTTACACAAAGAGAATGGGTAGACATTCACAGGAACTCTCAAGGTAGAAACAAAGTCTCAGAACTATACTAATACATACAATTTTAAAAAAGATACAGAGAGATACACACAACTACATCAAGTCTATTATTACATCTACACATAGATAGATGGTAGATTGATAGATGATAAACAGGTGATAGATGATAAATAACATAGATAAATGATAGCTAAGTGGCATATAGATGGTACAGATACATATCCCAGCCTGCTCCTCACTTCCCACTCTACCACTGTGGTGGCTGGCCTACGCTTTACAGCTCCAGAGTAGCTACTAGCTCTATTGTTAATACAGGAAATATCATAATTAAAATTTAAGTATCATCACTGAACTCTAAAAATTAAAAGAACTCAAGTTGTTTATAAGAGACCCGAATCTCTGCTGGAGGAGTTTTTTTTCCCTAAAGGATTATAGAATTAATAGAACAATTATTTCATGATGTAATGCATATATTTCTGATAAATGGTTTTATTATAATTAAGTTTACTGTAGCTGGTAATGGAAAGTGTATATCACAGGTTGATCTATGTCTTCCAGGAATGATCTGTTTGAGCCTTAAGCTGTTAGACTACAATTTTATTTGAAGTTGGGTCTTCATAGAAGTCATCAAATTACATGAAGTTATCAGGGTTAGCCTGAATGGAGTAGGACCAGTGTTCTTATAAATGCAGGACTGAACATAGAGACACATGGAGAGGGAAGAACGTGTGATATTTACAGGAAAAGCACCTGGACCCATCCTTCCGTCAGTCCCCAGAAGAAACCCCCCTTCCCACTGCCTTGATTTCAGATTCCAGCTGCAGAACAGAGACAAGCAACATCTGCGGGTGAGACAGATTCGGACAGAGCGACAGCACCTCATTCACCAGGATGAGTTAATTTTTAAAGAGAAGTACATACAGGCCTGCCCTTAGACACTCGCTATGCACATCTCTTTGGTACAATGGCCCTGCGAGGAGGCTGGCAGAAATGGCCTCAGGTATGGTCACAGATTGACAGAGCCAAACTTGCCTCTAACTCTGAGCTGGCCCAGGTCACACTGGCCTGGAGAGGACAGAATTAGGGGACCCTACCTTCTGGTATTCCTCCTTGGATCTCAGGGCTGCTTCCATCTGTGCAGCAGAGGTGGGATAGACTGCTGACCGGTACTGTGTGCCATAGTCGTTGCCTTGGCGCATGCCTGAGGGTGAGAACAGAGAGGATCAGGGGGATGCTGGGATAGTAATGCTGGCACCAGTAGACGTGGTTGTTGTACCCAGTTTTATCAAGTGATTATTTTAATTTTATCTCGACATCAGTTTCTTGAAATGAGGATGAAATAGGTTTTAATTATAATGAAGAAGGCTAGAGAGGAGACTCAGTGGTTAAGTGAGTATCTTGATTTTACGGGGACCTGAACTCAGTTCCTATCACTCATGAAGTCACAACCTGTAACTTCCGCTCCAGGGGCTCCTATGTCCTCAACCTGCACTCAGCATGCACACACCATTTCCCCACGTGTAATTAAAAATTAAATAAATTGTTAATTATAACAAATGTCTCATTCTCGCTGTCTTCTGCCCCACTTGAGCTTCCGGCATGAAGGTCATGGACAAAATAGTGCCCCCCGTTCAGGTCTCTCCATTCATCAAGTTCGGCCGGTACTCCACTCTGATCCTTGGCATGGCATATGGCGCCAAGCGCTACAGATACCTAAAACCCCGGGCAGCGGAGGAAAAGAAGAGACTAGATGAGTTGAAATGGATTGAGAGAGAACTGGCAGAAGCTCCATATGACGGATTCTCAAGGGAGGCGCCAGTGAGTTTGCTTTTGTCTAGTCGTTGAGATGAATTTCATTGCGTGCAAAAAAAAAAAAAAACAAGCAAGCAAAAAACCAAATGTCTCTAAGCTTAGGTAAACTTATCACAGTCCCAGATTATACTAGATACTCCATAATAAGTATTTTTATATGAAAGCACTTAATGAACAATTTGCTTATTTATCGCTCGGATGTATACCTTGTTAGATAGAGTGCTCTAGGAGAGTCAGTTCTCAGTCACTGCAGTGAACACCCGGGAGAAACCCACCTGTAAGGAGGAAAGGAGGTTCGGCTCCAGTTTCAGAGTTTTCAGTCCATGGCTGCTGAGTGCCAGGGCCTATGGTGAGGTAGCACCACACCAGGAGCTCAGAGTGGAGGGAGATGCTCACCTCACAAACAAGAGGAAGAAGAGGGGCTGAGGTCCAAATATCCTCTTAAGAGTATGTCCCCGATGACCTAACTTCCACAAGGCCCCACCTCTGGAAAGTCCCAGCACTTCTCAATAGCATCATGAATGGGGGAGTGTGTCCATACACAGACATCCAAGGGACATTTACACAAACGGTAAAGAAGGGCCCAGACAGCCCCTCCAAGGCTTTCTTTAGGATATGCAGGAGTCTTTGTATAAGTAGTATTTTAATATATGTTTCATAATCAGTACAGTTAAGACCAAGGACACAGGTCACAGGTAAACTGAAGATTATTCATTTATATATTTGGCAGGCAAGAGATATGTCTATACTACATTGCTTTGGTTTTTGTCCCCCAGACATCCTGTTAAAAATGAACTCTAGCTGGGCAGTGGTGGCACATGCCTTTAATCCCAGCACTTGGGAGGCAGAGGCAGGCAGATTTCTGAGTTCGAGGACAGCTTGGTCTACAGAGTAAGTTCCAGGACAGCCAGGGCTACACAGAGAAACCCTGACTCAAAAAAACAAAAACAAAAACAAAACAAAAACCCTGACTCTAAGGTTGGCTCAGTGGATAAGAATGCTTGCTGCCCAAGTGTGAGGACCTGAGTTAAAATTCCCAGAAAACACACACACACACACACACACACACACACACACACATACATACACACACACATATACACACACACACACAGAGTCATGTGTGTGGTCAGAGGTGGGAAGATAAGACAATTACTGGGTCTTGCTGGCTACCAGCCTACCTCAAGGTTTAGTGAGCAACTTTGTCTCAAGATGGAGAGTGACATAGCAGGACATCTGATGTCATGTGACCCCCCCACACATGGGCACAAATGTGTACTCAGAAGTGCACACTAGCACATATATGTGCACATAGCCCACACACATATGCCACACTTACATGCTCACATATCTGCTGTGATACTCAGTTTTAATTGCTAACTTGCCACGATCCAGGGTTACTTGGAAAACAAGTCTCAATGATGAGGTGTCTAGACTGATTGGCCTGTGGACACGAGTGTGAGGAATGTTCTTAATTGGGTTGACTGAGGTGGGAAGACTTACCCTGAATGTGGGTGGCATCATTTCATTGGCTGCCACCTCCCAAGACTGAGTGAAAGGAAGAGCCAACTAAGCTGGCTAGCAGACAGGCAGACAGCCTGGCTTTAGCAGTTTGCCCTCGTTCACCTACATTTCTCTGCTTCTTCCTTCCTTGACTATCCCCACAACAGCAGTGCTCTGACAGAAGTCCTTCACTACATCTTCACCACCCTGTTGGCATACACTTCCCCCCCCAACCCCTCCCCCTGGCTTCCCCCTCTGCTTCTTACTCACTGCTGAACTTGGTTGTCTCTTCCCTGCCCTGAGCCCTCTAAAATGGCAGCTCCTTCATTCCCGTTAACAGTCTGCACACTTGAATCTTTGGTCCTCACCCCTTCCAGGCTTCAGTCACATGGTGCCATATTCCCACCAGCATTCATATGACTAGACCCCTGAACGTTCTCAACCCCACAGCTTCTCTTCCGATGGCCTTTTCCCCTTGGTCTCTGGCATGAGCAGCCCTTTTCCCCTTGGTCTCTGGCATGAGCAGCCCTCTTTCTAGTGGAGGAATCCCTGCTTTACAGGCACCGCCCAGCCTTCCCTTTATTTCCAGCAGCCCTTCACCAATGCCTTCCACCCGAGGGGGTGTAGTTATAAAACCCCAGAGTAAATGAATCTGCTGCAGGGTGAGGTCCAGAGCTGGATCCAAAAAGCTTCTGATTGGGGACTGTTGCTGTGGCGTGAATATGAAACACCCTCACAGACTCACATGCTGAACACTGGCACTATTTTGGAAGGTTCTGGAAACTGTAGCAGGGAGGCCTAGCTGGAGGAAGTAGGTAAACTGGGGGCTATTTATTCCTGAGCTTTTTGTGCCTTGTTTGTTGTCATGGGGTGAGCATGCTCTGTCTTATGCTCTGTCTGCACTGTGGGGCTCAGAGTCAGAGTCCAAACAACCATGGACTGAACCCTCTATAGCCCCGAGCTAAAAATAAGACTTTCTTCCTTCGTTTCTGTCAAATCTGTGGTCACAGCAATTAGAAAGTCACTAAGACTGTGTGCAGACTGAGTAAGTGAACTGCAGGTCATCTTACCGTGTGTCCCTGGTGGACTGCCACACCATGTGACCCCCATCTCTGCCTCCAAGCTCCTCCATGTTCCACTCCTCTCCCCAGGGACATGACTTTAATATTCCTCATTATTAAAGCAAAGCAGGATGAAGAAAATGATCACACTCTGTAACTCCCTCCTATAAAACATACTCATGTTCATAGCTTTTTATGCTAGACTAAAAGTTTCAACTTGTTGAGTCTATCTTTAAGTTTTACAGTGGCCGACACATTGACCAGCTCCTCTCCACGTCTGTTTCCTCTAAAAAGGTTTTCCAAATATAAATCAAAGCCTTCAAACAATTCATTGGGCTTAGATTATGCACATGTTCAACTCCTGAGCATTAAGCCACGGTACTCCAGGAGATAACATCAAAATGCACATCGTGGTTAAGCATCAACCTTCTGTTAGCTCTTGTCCACCAGGAGCTAATGAGTTGTCAGCTAGGGGTAGTGTTAACTAGGTCACTGGGGAAGGGGGGGGTGGCAGAGCAAAGCTCCCTTGGGCTATTTTCAAGATGGAAGGAAAGTGAAGAAATCAATTAGTATCCTTAAAGTAAACCCTAGGTATTTTTCAATGACACTGTCAGACAGCTGAAGGACTAATACACAATGGGTGCTCTCTATATACAGTCACTTCAGCCTCTGCACTGCTTGCCCCCTGAGTTAGATGAACCTCGGTCCTTGGGCTACCCTGTGCATTCTTAGACACATAGTAGCATCCTCAGGCCTTATTCATCAATGCTCACCCAGTGTGACACTCAAGAATATCTCTACATACTACTACATGTCCCTGGGTAGTAAAATTGCCTCTGGTTGAGATGTATTCCTTTATACTAATGGAGCATGACTTCTGACATCATTACACACCGTCTTCGTGGTCTAGGCAGCTGAGTGGGAAGAGGTAGGAGCCTTAGGAGGGTAGAGAGCAGAGGAAACATGGAAATTCTCTGTGCTCATATTTGGGTTTGTATTCACAAAGTTCCATGGTCACTAGTGTGGTTTTGTCTTAATTTATACTTTTAATTTTTTTATTATTATTTTAAAATCTCACATACATATACTTTGCATGCTGACTTTCTCTGAATTCAAGAGAACACATGGTTTTTTAAAATTTGTTTTTGTCAATCAGCATATTTTAACTGAAGATATTTTTTCAGATGAAATATTCTGATGTTGCTTCCCCGCCCTCATCTCCTTCCAGATCCTCCCTCCCCACACAGTCACCTCCACGTATCCTATCTCTGGCTTTTGAAAACTAACAGGCAAATTTTATAAAAGAAGAATAATAAAACAAAGAAAAGGCACCACACACACACACAAATACAGATGTGCAAAGTCAAGGCCCATAACAAACACAAGTTGGAAAACATAATATACAAGCATAAGATAAGTAAGATTTTTTTAAATGCTCAAACAAAGCAAAAGAGGACAAAAAAAATCTACAAGAATATCATTGAGCTCCTTTTCTGTCAGCATTTACTGTTGGGCATGGGCTGCCCTTAAGTGTGGCTTGTATACTCAGTGAGACTCCATTGTAGGAAAATAATGTCTCCTTGGCAAGTGGCTGTCAATTGGAGGCAATTTCCTGGTTATGAGTGGGAGCTCATGTCCACTTTCTCCTCTTAGCACTGGATCCCCATCTGGCGTGAACCTGTGCAGGCCCTGTGCATGCTGCCCCGGGTCTCTGTGTAGTCATAAGAGTGTCAGTCCTATTGTGTCTGGAAAACACTGTTCCTCCGCTATCGTCCACCGCTCTGGCCCTTACAATTCTCTGCCTCCTTTTCCAAATAGTTCCCTGAGCTCTGTGGGGGAGAGGGTTGATGAAGACATCCATTTAGGACTTAATGTTCCAAGGCAGCATTTCAAGTGACATTTCAAATATAAAACAACAGACTCGTAGTAAGTAAAAATTAAAATGATTATGTATACGGTTTAGATATAAATCTCTCAACTGTATAAAGAAAATCATAAAAGGTCTTTTTTGTTTCTTATTTAAAAATCTTGGCAGGAGAAGGAAGGAGGATGGAAGTGTCACCCTGTCCTGGCTGGTGGCCAGGGTGGCTATCACACTGCCCAAGAATCTCTATGAGTCCGTCCCATCTCACAGTGCCCATGGGAACAGCATTCATGTTACCAGGGATAAAGATAAAGATGATAAAGCAAGATAGACTTGTGCTTCTTTGTTAAAGAAGCTTTACCAACACTGGCAATCAGTGGCCCCATGGTCACTAGGGACTCAGATTTCTTTTCACACAATTATTTTTAGCACATGGCTCCACGCTCAAAAACAAACATCATCTTCTGGTCCTGTAATTCCATGGCCAAAGTGTAGACCAAGATAAGGGAGGGGGAGAAAAGTGGATGGACAAGAACTCTCACTTGCTACCTCTTTATTATTATTTATTTATTATTGCTACTGCATGTGTGTGTGTATGATGTGGTGGGTGGGTAGATGCATGCCACGGTGCATGTGTGGAAGACAGAGGACAGCTTTTAGGAGTCAGTTCTCTTCTTCCACCTTTATGTGGGCTTCAGGGATCAAACTCAGGTCTCCAGGCTTACATGATGCCTTCACCCACTGAGCCTCCAGCTTGCCCCGACTTCTTCCACCTTTAAACAACCTTCCTGGAAGATTTGCTCTGCACCATTACTTATATCTCAGTGGTCAGAATCCGATCACATGGCTACACCTCCTGAAGTCCCTGAACTCCTCTGTCCAAAGGGCAGAAACCTCTCCTGAGACTACATCCTCCCTCAGCTTCTCCTCCCTTCTCTACTTCTCTCATTTCCTTACAGGTTCTCCCCCCACCCCTGTCCTCCCCCAGTCACAGACACCAGTGACTTACCCCCTGCCTCAGGCTCTGTATCAGGGAAGCTAATGAACTCTAAGCTAGTCATTAACTCTGTTCTCATTCAAACTGATTTATAGCCCACCTCTACATGCTATTGCTTCTTGCATTCTGCCACTCTCAGAGAACACCCATAGTCCTATATGTCCCATTTAGGATGGTGCATCTATGTTCTGCGGTTGACTCTTATCATATGAAGGGGCTCAGAAGCTGTGGTCATTTGAATATGCTTGGCCCAGGGAGTGGCTCTATTAGGAGGTGTGGCCTTGTTGGAATAGATGTGGCTTTGTTGGAGTAGGTGTGGCCTTGTTGGAGAAAGTGTATACTGTGGGGGTGGGCTTTGAGACCCTCCTCCTAGCTATGTGGGAGCCAGTTTTCTCCTGGCTGCAGTCAGGTCAAGATGTAGAACTCTCAGCTCCTCCAGTATTATGCCTGCCTGGATGTTGCCATGCTTCCTGCCTTGATGATAAAGGAGTGAACCTCTGAACCTGTAAGGTAGCCCCAATTGAAGCATTCTACTAATTTCCAAAGTTCCAAAATCCGCATTCCTCCAAACAAAAGCATGGTCAGGCCTATCACAGCAGGACTCCACTCCTAGTACCAACTTCTGCCTTAGTTAGGGTTTCCATTACATTGAAGACACACAATGACCACGGCAACTCTCATACAGGATAACATTTAATTGGGGCTAGTTCATAGGTTCAGAGGTTCAGTCTATTATCATGGCAGAAAGCACGGCAGCATCTAGGCAGGAATAGCAATGGAGGAGCTGAGAGTTCTACATCTTGTTCGGAAGGCAGTTAGAAGAAGCCTGACCTCCAATCAGCAAGGAGGACAGTCTCAAAACCCATCCTCACAGTGACACACTTCCCCCAACAAGGCCACACCTACTCCAACAAGGCCATACCTTCTAATAGTGCCACTCCCTGGGCCAAGTATATTCTAACCACCACAGAAGCTATGGCTCTATCTACAAAATTCTGAACACCTCCAGTTGCTTATTCAAAATCTATCTCAGTGAAAAGTAAAACTGCTGATAAATGTCCCAGAACTACAGTCATTACACACAAAGGGGAAGCAAGCTGGTCTTCTCTTTCCTTATGAACTCACCCACTGGTTTGTCTCCACAGAGATGGCACTGAAAGCCTGCATGTCACAGTGACACAGAAGACCATGGCTCACAAGGCTCTTCCATGCCGGCCTTGCCTCCTTTCTGGGGCTGGAAAACAGGATCTTCCTAGAGCTCCAACCTTCTCTCCCAGGTCATGAGTCTCTCCCCCTCACAGTGACACACAGCTTCTTACTGTAATCCAAGAGCTCTTCTTGGCACACCTGGCCTTTCTCTCAGGTGTCTGAGATGAACCCCATGAATATTGAACAGTCTCACTTTACCTGACTGGAAAATTAATTTCGTCAATTTTATCTGACAGCTCATTTTAAATTTAAAATGAGAAAATGAATGGATAGCCCTTGTTTCATCAAGAGGAAGGTAGAGAGGGCATCAAAATAGCTAACAAATCCTAGAAAGATGGCTTAACTAATAAAGTGCTTGCTGAACTCACATGAGGACCTCGCTGCCATCTCTACTACCCACCAAAAAAGCTGGGCACAGTGGTGGACACGTGTAATAGACCATCAGTGATCACCGCACACCAACAAAGATCATCAGTGACCACCACTGACCAGCACAGACCATCATTGATCACCATAGACCAGCACAGACCATGATTGATCACCATAGATTGCACAGACCTTCAGTGATCACTGCAGACCAGCACAGACCATCCGTGACCACCATACACCAGCACAGACCATCCGTGACCACCATACACCAGCACAGACCATTAGTGACCACCATAGACCAGCACAGACCATCAGTGAGACGTTTTTATGATGTTTACAGAATAAACACCAAGCATAAACAGGTGGCATAAAATGGAGAAAGTGAGCTGTGCATGAACAACCATGTATCTACACTTTCTATTGCTGACTCTAAATGGAGGCTGATAGCCACTTCGAGCTTTGATTTCTCTGCCATGATGGACTGCACCTTGGACTGTGACAAAAATAAGCTCTTTCTCCCTTAAGTTGCTTTCGTCCGATTATTTTAACACAACAACAGAAAATGAAACTAAGATAAGACTTAATACAGAAAAGTATATAACATATACACATGTACCAAAGTACATAAAACATAGTACATGATTTATTCTAGTGTACACTTCAGTGTTACAGTAACATGACCATATCATTATTTATTACCAACAAGTGGATGCTCAAATAAAGGCTACCAACATAAAGAAGTGGAGAGCCACTGCGCCCTGTGTGTCCCTTCTAATGACAATGCCTTCTAGTTTAGCTTGGCCTGTTTTTAAAATTTATGCAGAACAAAGCTATAGTGTTTCCTATCTCACATTTTCTTCATTTGTGGCTTCAGAACATCTCTTGAGTGAGCACCCACCCACTATGGATGCATTCCTCATGTGATGAGCCTGTGACCAACCCGGGACTGCCAAGGGCATTCTCAACATGCCCTCTGCTATGCACATACATGATGTTTTAATGGGTACATACTTAGAATCGGAGCTGTTGGTCAAGATTTGCATGTCTTTGATGTAACTATATGTGAGCCATTTTCTGGAGCAGTGGCCCTGCTTTACAAAGTCCATGTTGCTCTACCCAGAGTCTGGAAGCTTTGAGAACCTGCCAGTTCACGGATGTGCTCATGTCTGATAGTCAACTTTCTGTCAGTCTACTTGGTCCATGATGCAGTCTCCCTTGATCTTAATTTATATTTTCCTAATTGATAATGATGTTTTTAATTTTATGCTTCTCCACTGCTATTTAAATACCTTGGCCACATTCCTTTGCAGCAATCTGTATTTCTAAAAAAAACCTATTTCATATATTTTAAATATTCCGAGTATAAATCCGCTATCAGATATAATCTCATTACTCTTGGTATTTTTTTTTTAACAATGGTTTAGTTTGCTTGATTTTTATTTATATTTAATTTCTGTGTACGAGTGTTCACCTTCATGTACACCTGGTGTCTGTGTGGTGCCTTCAGCAGCCAGAAGATGTAGATCCTTTGCAGCTAGAGTTACACAGGTGGTTGTGAGCCGCCACAATGTACTGGGAATTGAACCTGGCTCCTTTGTAAGAACAGTCAGTGCTCTAAACTGCTGAGTTATTGCTCTAGCCCCCACAATGCTTTAAGATAAGCCAAAATTTTGAGATGGATGAATTTATCAAACCTATTTTGCCTTTCTGGTTATCACTTTTAGTGTCTTTTATAGGAAACACTTCCAGACCCCACACAATAATGAAGTCATTCACCTGCATATTTAACCTTTGGCTCTCAGGTCTTAAATGTACAAGGTATTGTTTTTTTGTGCATGTATGAGGCAGATTTTCCCTCCTAAGGATCTGGAAAAGCAAAACAACAAACAAACAAACAAAAAGGCACCTTTATTAATTAAAAAGCCCTCTCCCCAGGACTCTGAAGTGGATGGTTTGGTAGCTCTGTCCTCAGGCATGTTCACTTCTTACTTCGCTCCTCTGTGCTGATCTTCCCCATGTCAAATACACAGCAGCCTAATTGGTGCAGTTTCACAATGACTCAAGACTCGCAGAAGAAAAAGTTCCTGTGTTCTTGTTGTTACATAAGAAAACATTTGCTTTTATAAATACTGGGAATCTTTTTATTTTATTTTTTTTAAGTCTGAAGGAGAAGTGGGTGGAGGAGGAGAGAGCAAGAATAGCGACAGCACAGCAGCAGGACTGTAGGTTTTTGCTGGGGTTTATCCTAAATTTTTCAAAATAGTCTAAGAGGAAGTCTAAGCAAAGCCCATTCGTTACTGGATCTTCCTGCTGCCCCATGGCTAAGTGAACCCAGTTAGGGATTTATTAACGATACTCACCCTCAAGGAACCTCGATCTGAAATTCTCATGGCTGAACCTAATAGTTTACCTTCTGCTCATGCAAAGTTCATTTAGTAGGAAAGACTGCTAACTCCTCCTGCCTCCTGAGTGCCTAGGGGGCCTCGCCTGGTGGAAGCGGATGTATCTTTGGTAGGTTGCTTCCACTTTTGGAGCTCAGGGGCTAGGTGGGAGTTTTAGGAGTTTAGACTGGAAGTCGTTAGTAGATGTCATTGTTCCACATTCCATTGGTCAGAACTCAGTCACATGACCAAAAGAAGAAGAGGAAATCCCAGAGAGCTGGGGAGAAGTAAGCATTACTCAGTCATTCACTATGCTTCTCTCCTTAACTTAGGTCTGAAGGAGGAGCCCCACCTACCCTAGTACATGGCAGATTAGAAGTTGTAACAGCTGGGACGAGTAGTGAACATCTCTAATGGCAACACTTTCAAGTTTGACATGAGCTACATGATAATAAGTTCCAAGCTGCCCTGGGCTACAGAGGGAGTAATAAATGAGTAAACAAGCAAAACACATAAAAACAAACAAAACTACAGTAGTTGCTCCAACATGCTGCAGTTTCTGAATAGTTCACTGTTAGTGTGTGCGCACAGTGGGTCTTTGTACAGGCTCTTTTCCATGCTTTTCTCAATTATGAATACTAAATTGTGTTGAGTACCTTGTTACATTGACTCTGATAGCCAAGTTTTTCTTTTAATCTGTCCAGGAAACACCCTGTTCGGTTTCTTAGTTAATGCTGAACTGCTAAACCATGTACTCTGGAGTCTACTTGGTCATGGACATTGTCTCAAGATGCCACCCATTGCAGTTTGCTAATAGCCCACTGGGGATTTCTGCATACGTGTTCCTAGGTAAGACTGTACTGTGATTTTGCTTTCTTGTGTGCTCAGATTTGGGTATCAAGATTACAGGGAGGCATGGAACTCTCTTCTGTTCTCTTCAGCCCTTGGAAGGCATCCCACAAGATGGCAACCATTTCTCTCATAAGTGCCGGTAAAACTCACTGAAGCACATGGTCTGCTCAAGTATAGATTCAGTTTCTCTAAGGATCCATGGTTTGTTTCATTCTGTTGGGCTCTATTTTTTTTAAGGAGTTTATTTTCAATGTAACTTTTGTCTCAAGTTCATCGCTGCAGATGTCCTCCGAGTCTGACAATGTGTCCAGTGTTTGCATTAAGCTCCCATTTTTTATTCTTCATACTGGGATTCTCAGCCCTGTTTTTTGTTTGTTTGTTTGTTCTGTTGTTGACCAACTATTCTAACAGTTTACCAATTGAATATACATTTGGAAAGTCTTGGCTTTCAAGGTCTTCTCTGCTATGGTTTGAACTCCACATCATTGGTTTATGTTCTTAATGATCTCTTTCCTGCCATTTGAGATTACTTTGTGGTTGGTTTTCTTGCATCTTGAGATGGATGCCCTTCTTTTTGTCTTCTCACAGATGACTTTAAGATCTGTTTAGCCATGCCCTGTGTGCTTGGATATATGGTACCCGAATCATTGCCTAATTAAAATATTTTCCAATTTTGTTCATGATTTATCCTTAATAACTAGGTTTGCTAGTGATTTTTCTTGCTATCACAATGAGAAGCAACTTTAAGGGGATTTATTTTGGCTGATGGTCTGAGGGAACACAGTGCCTTTGAAGTGGAGAAAGGCATGAACTTTCCACTCTGCTTGCTTAGCTCACTGGAAATCAAGGAGCAGAGACAGGACAAGAAGCAGGATCACATTGTAAGCCTCAAGACTTGCCCCACAGTGGGCCACTTCCTCCTCATAGCCCTCACCTCCTAAAGGCCCCAGAATCCCAAAACAGCACCACCAGCTAGAGATCAGTATTCAAACATAGGAGCCTGTGGGGACATTTCACATGCAAACTACAATGCTAAGATAGTTAGAAATTAAATTTTCTTTTTAACATAAGAGGACTTTTCTGGATAACTTCCTTCTACTGATTTTCAGTAGAATGCAGCAGTGGTAAGAGAATTCTAATCTATGTGATTAGAAACCCTTTAGCCATTCCAATCTTTTTCCTGGCTTAGGGTATGCTCTGTGTATGACTGAGAAGGCAGGCCATTTCCAGGTGCAATGCAGTGCTTCCTATGTGTCCAATAAGTTCAGGGCTCTGAGATGCTCACACCTTTGATGTCATTAGTAAGGACCCCCAAACCCACATTTTATGGTGCTGGAGAATTCTCTCAGAACATGGGTATCTCCTGTCCTCTTCTGTCTGTCTTGCTCCCTACTTCCTTTCATCTTAATCTTATCATTCCTTACAATCTGTCAGTTGTTGCTTGTGATGTTTTCAGTGCATTCTAAATGTTTAATCCAGCATCCTAAGTCGTTTTTAATGTGTGAGATGAACAGAACAGCCCAGCCTGCCATTACTGGAGCCTAGGAACTCCAGTTCCCACCAATGCTATCAGCTCTGATCTCCCTTTCCTAATTTAGGACTCTTGTTTGAAGTGTAGTAGTTCTTCTGACTTCATATTTTTATTGCTGGAGTGCAAAATTTTCAAATTTTAAATGATGATGTAAAAATGTGTGTGATTCCTCTGAATGTTTCCAAAAGCCCAATTATCTTCCTCTTGCTGATCCTTAACAGCATGTATGAAATTGTAATGGACACCACAGGAGTTCATAGACACTGGCAAGTGTGCAGCTGTTTCCAGTCACCATAGGTCATGCTTCCTGCTCTCTGAAATCATCACTTAACAATGTGGAGTCATGTGTCTTACCAGAGGAGGAACACAAGGCTTGGAACTGAGCCCAGGGGAACAAATTCCATCTTTGTCACATAATGGTAATATACTCAAGGGCTCCAGGCAAATCCTCTTGCCTCACTGGGGCAGGCTGTCCATCTGTAGAATGGGTCTAACTTTCACAGGTTCCTTTAAGAATCCAATAGGGTTTTACATACATAAGCTCCCAGGCACCATGGCCAGCATGGAGATGCTATCCACTAAGAGTCCTTCAGTCAGTTTGGAGGAAAGGCTGAGCAAACCTATTCCATTTAAGCATTCTATGAAAGAAACACTCAAGAGTGCAAACAGCAGGGATGCTGTGCACATGTATGATGATGCTATGCAGGGGAAGCACACTAGAGAGAAGAATTAATAACAAAAAAAATACTGGGTTCTTTGTTTCATTTTTCTCTGTTCCCTGAAATTCTTAAAAGAATGAAGCCCCTTGCAGAATTCATAATGCTGGGTTTGAGCCACTTTTACATTTTGTGTGTGTGCAGCTGTTCTCTCCCTGCAAGCATGCACATCTGCTCATTAGCAATACAATATAATTCCCACTGTCTAATTATTTGCAGATGATAGATTTCTTATACATGATCTAAAAAAAGGATAGTCCTTCAAAACTGGTGACTTATTAAAAAAAAACTAACTTAAAAGGGTCAGCACAATAAAGTTCAGATATTAATTTGGCAAGTTCAAATATACACACACCAGCACTTAATTACCCACTTGACGGGAAACAGGAGGAAAATGGGATTTTTCTCCCTGCAATTAATGTTTCCCAGTAGACAGCATGGGGGTGTGCATGGGGGAAACACTGGCTGCTCTTCCATGCACCTGGAAAGAGGCTATGGGGCAACCACACTGAGATGGCTTAGAGTGATGTCCATGGAGGAAGTGTGTGTGAGGAGAAAATGCAGGCCAGAAGGAACTGGCTAGAGAGGCAGTGTCCTTGGTGGTCTGGAGAGATGATATAATGGCTCATGTCTATAAGCCTCGTGTTAGAGGCTGAGGCTGAGATGGGTAGATGTCCAGAGCTCTGTGGCCAGCCAGTCTAGTCAATCAGTGAGTAATGGGTTAGTGAGAAACCCCACCTCAAGAAGCAAAAGAGGAAGCCATGGGCAGGACACCTGTTATAAACTTCTGGCCCCTATAAGTTTACCTTCATCCATACACAAAAACTCAAATGCACTCTCCTACACACACACACACACACACACACACACACACACATTTCTATCAAGTTAGAAAACCTGGTTAGATACACAGACCAATCATTCAGTTTGGGGTAAAGGCTGAGGAGGTCAGAAGGTTTGTTGGTGGAGAAACTAAACACGCAGTGAGGGCAAGGAGTTCTACTTTAGCTTGGGAAGGTCAAGGAAGACCCCATTTGACAATGACAGAAATCAAGAGGACAAGAAGGAGCCATGCTTGTCAAGGACTGTGGGAAGACTTAGCAGTAGTGTCAGACTCTAGAGCAAGAAAATGTTTGTTGTTAAGAAGCAGAATAAAGAATTGAAGGTCACTGTATTTGAGATGCCCTGAGCAAAGAGAAGGAGTTAATCTAAAGTCATGAGTTAATCTAAGGTCATACTGGCCACTGTAGAGTTTATAAATGGACTCAAAGGAAATGGACAATCAGAGAATGTGTTGAAGCATGAGAGAGGCGTGTTTTGTGACTTAACACTTTAGACAACAGATCAGGAAAAGGTAGTGATACAGGAACTAGTAGGCTTGAGGCCATTGAGGATGGAGCTCTTCCTTACAATCCACATAGACTCCACATCTTATTCTCCTGCTTCCACTATAAGGACAAGCTTTACTAGAAATGGAATGGAAAGTGTGAAAACATGGAGGGTCTGGGCTTTGTTGAGGCATTAAGTAACAGTTGATTCCTCCAAGTCAAAAGAATGGACTCTGAGTTCTACCTCTGACCCTGCGTGAAGACATGACAGTCTGACCTGCTCCATAAATCAGAATGTCTCATGCTATTGTCTCCTTAAGAGTCAACTCAGCTGGGCCTGTCAATCACCTGGTCTGGAGAACACCCCTCAGGAAGACTGATTCACCATGAAGACATGCTAAGGAGATTGGGAGGAATAATTATGCCCCTCCCTTTATGTAGCAGCTTGCCGAGCATCATCTGCGAAGCACTGCTGAGCCTGCCTTCTTTTTTTATCTCTAACTTCAAAAGTTCTAACTTGGACACTGGCCAAAGGCATAAGTATGTATTTCCTGACTGTCTGGGCTTTTACATTCCTTCTCTGAAGCCTCCACTACTGCCATGCGTGCATCTGCTTACTGACATCCTCTGCTGAACACACTGGCTTCCTTGGCCCCTATCTCCAAAAGGCATGGCCTTCTCTCTTCCTCTTCTCCATCTCTACTTGGTGGCTACTGAGACTTACAGCCTGCTTGTCCTGGAGTTTTTCTTTCACACGCTAATAAGACAGTCCTCAAACTTTCTTCTGAGTTGGTTTTTAGATTATTCTATTAACAAGACTAAGAACCAATAAAAGGGAACTTTGATATCCCTGGTAACAGCAGGATGATCCAGGAAGGAGCCCTCAGTATGGTCAAGTTAGATGAGAGCAATAATACATGTCCACATGGCTGGTGTATGGCTGGGCCAAGTTCAAAGCTACAGATGGCATCACCATCCTGAATGCCCATTCACACAGTAAACATGATTACAGATGTCTTGATCATGGAGTGCTTTAATTAAAGTTTTGGAGGGTGAAAGCAGTTCACTATAAGTTTATTGCTGTGGCTGTGAGAATACAGGACAGGCTACTGGAAAAAAAGAAGGGAATGAGTCCCAAAGTGTGAACCAAGGTAACAGTAGGTTAGGGAAGACAGTTCTTTCCTTAAGAGATCAGGCTGGGATGATGCCTTGACACTTCAGTGCTGTAGCTCTGCCATCCCTGAGGCCCATGATGGCTTCCCATCACATGCATGTACAAGATCAGGAAGAAGAAGAAGAGGGAAGAGGACATCCTGCCCCTAAGTGCACAGAAACAACACATGATCCATTGCATTCACACACTGAGAAGGAGGAGGATGAAGAGGAAAAGGAAGAGAAAGAGAAAGAGGAGGAAAAAGAGGAGGAAGAGGAAGAGGAAGAGAAAGAGGAAGAGGAGGAAGAGGAGGAAGAGGTGTTGTGCTGGTAAGCATCTTTCCTAAAAGTACATAGAGCCTGGAACTTGACCCCGTTACACTCACTAATGACGGAATAGTCAAACTTCCAACAAATACCATACTTCACTCTAAGGCATATGGAAGATCGAGTCTTTTTTTTTAAAGATCTATTTAATTTTTCTATGTATGAGTGAGTGTTTGTGCACTGTGTGCATGCTTGGTAGCTGCTTAGGTCGGAAGAGGGTGCTGGATCCCCTGGAGCTAGAGTAATGGAGTCGAGAACCACCATGTAGGTGCTGAGAATTGGACCTGGATCCTCTGCAAGAATACAGATGTTTTTCATTGCTAAGCCATCTCTCCAGCCCCAGAGTTTGAGCATTTATTAGCAAGTGTATATCCAGCTAAGATTATAAGCTATCCAAGTGGAGAAATAAACACTGGGTCAGTAGCCACTGTGAACAGGCCAAGGTTCCCAAAGGACTGTGTAGAAACTATTTTCAGTTTAGAGCTACTAGGAAAGACCTGCAAATCCCACAGTGAGCTGGAATGGCCTAGTGCTATGGGATGCATACTATGGGTAGCTAGTCCCATTTCCCAGAGGCAAGTGAGGCTGTTAAAAAAACGTGGCCTTCACTTTAGGGTAGAATTCAATCCATAGAACTAGTATTTACTGCTCTCACTTTAAAAAGGACATTGAAGTCATAACTGTTATCACAAAGACCAGCACATTTAACATAGGAGGAGGTACACTTGCCAGGAGTTTGCTGTCTTCTAGAGCTAAGGAAAGAAGCTAGATTGAGCCTTCAGCAAACATGGGGCCCACTAACGCTGGGCAAAGCTCTGAGGCCTAAGGAACCTTGCCCCTTCTTTCTCATTAAATAAGGACTGCAGACAAGATGAAGAGAAGTCAAAAATCTAAAACATTCATCACTTAGGCTAGCCCTTAAAAGGTCCTTAATAACTGTAGGGATCCCTTGCCCCAGATAGATAAGATTAAATAGCTTATAGCTGAGAAGTCAGACATTGTATATTGTGACTTGGCCTAGGGTTCATGGTCTGAACTCTGTGTCCTAGGCAGGAATACAAATATTGAACTATATCACCGATGTGCACATACACTGGCACTAGAGGCTGGAATCACATCTTCTCATTCCTCTATCAGAAGCAAAATTCAGAAGCCTGTGAGGGAGGCTCACTGTCTGCATCAAAAGCATCATGGAATCAAAACACCAAGTCATGCTGAACTCTTCTCAATCACACAGGGGACAAGAGAATCTCTGAGACTATAAAATCCAACCTCTAGCAGATGGAAGGCAATGTGTCTGTAAACACAAACTTCAAAATCTGGTGAAATGCTGTTGTGTTGGGAAAGTTCTAGCTCTTCCTGGCACTCCCATGATACCCTGAGGTTTTCATGCTAGGCTAGTTAGTTCTTATGCCAGATACACCACAAGGCTAGGCTGTATCTTTAGCAGATCTGATGGCTACTCTTGCTTGTCAACTTGTCTATATCTGGAATGAACTATAATCCAGAAATGGAGGGCACACCTGTGATCTAAATCTTGAGGCTGGAAGACACGGGCTTTTGATGTAGATCTTGAGGTGGGAAGACATGCCTTTAATCTGGGCCACACCTTCTGCTGCCAGCCTACATAAGGACAGTGGAATAAGGAAGCTTTTGTTCTTTGCCTGCTTGCCTTCACCTTGCTAGCACAGCATCTCTTCCCTGGCATTGGAGCCTACTTCTCCAGGATCCCAGCACACACGGAAGACTAGCTGAGACCCCAGCCTCATGGGTCTGAGCAACTACTAGATTCCTGGGCTTTTCATTCATAGCCAGTCATTCTTTAATCACTCATTCCATACATTCTGTCACTCTAGATAACCCTGAATAATAAAGCAGATTAAAGAAAAACAGGAAAGTTCAGAATTGAGTGTCTTGGCCCAACATCTTAAGGCTGGAGAGGGTTTAAATTGAAGCCAGAGCCCAAATCTCTTCAATCTCAGTCTCTTCCATGTTCCCTGTGGAATTTCAGCAGTTAGGGGACCAAATGCTTGCACCTATAGTTATATCTGGGTAAAGACAGAAAGCAAACATAGGATGATGCACTGGCCCAAACTTGAGGATTTTGGCCAAAGTACAGGTTTTGTGGTAACTGGTAGATGAGGTGAAAGAGTCTCCTCTTCTCTAGCCAAATGTAAGCTGAGGTTTTCTAGTCAGTTACTCCACTTGAACCACTGAGTGATAATCTCTTGGGACTGAGAGACAATTGCACAGTGACTATGGAAGGACAGATCCCTGGACCTATCTATAATTCTGTATGTGTCTGTGTGTAAGCATGGGTATGCATGTATGTGTGTGTATGCCTATATGTACATGTGTGAGTGTATAAATTATGTGCTATGTGCATTGTGTATCTGTGTGTGCATAAATGTGCATGTACATGTGTGTGCAAGAGTGTGCTGTGTGCGTGTGTGTGTGTGTGTGTGTGTTCTGTGTGTTCTGTGTGTCTATGTGTATGTGTGTGGTGTCAGTTTCTCTCCTTAATCACTCTCCACTAGGATTTTTTGAGTCAAGGTTTCTCATTGAACCTGGAGCTCAATGCAAGTAGGCTGGTCAGCCAGTAAACTCCAGGGATCCTCCCATGTCTACTCTCCCAGTTCTGGAATTTCAGGCAGATGACATCCTGACAGGCTTCTGACATGGACAGTGGCTCTCCAAACTCTTATCCTCATGTATGTACAGCAAGCACATTACTGATTAAGTTGTCTCTCCAGCCTTCACAGAATGTCTTAAAGCACCAGAATCTTCCATTTCTTACTAGTTTCGTCCTAGAATTTTAAGTAGCAACCATGTCTGTGACTCTGGTCTACCTATGAGTGCTGCTTTAGACTCTTAAGCACAGACACACAGGATTTCCGGTTTCCTCTATGTCCTAATGATCTGACTTACTTGAATTGAGATTTTTAAGCCTAAATGCCTTTTGCTGCTTCTGTTGTAGGACCCTTGGCCCTTGGCATTAGCAGAAAAAAAAACCCACATATAATTGAAAATGTCACCCAAGGGCTCTACTTTTCCTCCAAATACAATAAACTCCAATCCAAAACTGTGAATGGCCCATTCAGACCCTTAACAACTTCATCAAGAAGGTTCTACAATCTTCCAGCATGCTATTTACAGTCTGTGTCTCTGGAGTCATGCTTTTGGGGAAGATGAGCATGTTTTCTCCTGCGGATCCTAGCATCAAAGGCCAGGCGGCCTTCTCAACTTCTTCAGCACTGTCTGTCTTTTTGTAGTCAAGCAGTTCTCATGCAGGTGGGAACATTCCCTGGGTGGCTTTAGGAATTGCCTAGTTTTGTTTCTGGAAAAGAAATTTGAGGGGCTGTTGCTTCATAGTTCAGAGTTGCCCACACCTACCACACTGTTCTCTCCTGAAAGTTTCCTCTCGGCATGAGGTAGCCACCTTGCATGAGTTCCTTCCCCTCACTCACGGCAATGGGGCTCTCTTTGCAGAGCTATTTCCCTGGGAAACTGAGGAGGAGAGGAACCTAAGTTCATTCACAGGCTAACTCTCTCCTGACCACTGCCTGCCATTCACTCAATGGTCTGCAATCTGACTTTAAGTTACACATCACAACAAATTTTAAAGCTTCAGTGGTCACTGCAATATGATCCAGGGTTCTTCTGAATTTGTGTTTTGGCTTCAGTTTTTCCAGTGTCCATTCATACTTGGTCTGATGATGGCAGTCTCAAAAACCCTTATCTGAGTGCTCAGTTGATCTTGGTCCACTGGGTTCTGACTACTTTCTTATGAGAACATATTTCCCTCTGTTTCAGGGGCTGAATCCTCCCACCTATTTGAACCATTTAGTGATTAGCATTACCAAATGGTATGCCTGACAAACAGGATATACAAGGTCCTGGATGGACAACTACTTCCACAGCAGTTCAGAGATGGTGACAGGAGAGTCTCACACATTTTCTGGCCACATCTCTGAACACTCAAACCCTGAATTACCAAGGAAACCCCTAATCAAGCCACAAAGTCTCGAAGAAGTACTATTTAGTGATCTCCCTTCATCTTAGTCAATGGCGAGACTACTAACCAAATGGTTTAGACCTCTGATTTATAAATGAACATAGCCAACAATTCCTAATATGGTAAGGATAGAGATGAAATTAGACAGTGGGTGAGTTAGAATTTCCACAATAGAAGGTATAGAAATTTGAGTCTAGCTATAAAGCAGGAAGTGCACATGGCTCTGGGGCTTAGGAAGCCATACAACAGCTGGCAGAGTAGGCGGCTAGCTGCAGGAAGAACTGGTCTCAGACCCCTAGAGTCTCCTGGTGCATTTCACGTGTCTCTGTTTCTCTTCCTTCCTGGTGAACTAACAGAGCATACCTTAGCCTTGGCACCCCAGGAAAGGGAGACACCTTCTCTTCTCACGTAACAGGGGGTGATTCTAATGTCTCTGCTAAGTCATCTATCTACCCATACCCTAAGCAGTAGGACAAAAGCCTGGCCAAGCTGAAGTCATCCCTTAGGCCAGTGAATCTAGCCTGGCATCGAGAAGGTTCCTGGAGAACCTTGTAAGGGAGAGTGGGGAGAGGGAGAGGGAGAGGGGAAGGGAGAGAGACTGTTAGCATGTTCCACTGCATTGAGCTAGCCCCAAAGTAATCCTGGTAAAGGCATGGGAAGCACATTGAAAGTCAAGGCTTCGGTTCATGATGCTCACCTGGGTGGGTTTTAATATGACTTCCAGGTTATGAGTCTATGAACAGCATTTAAAAACACCCCTAGAAGAAAAGCAGGCAAAGCTGTCACAGTGGATAGTGCCATGTGCTGTCACTCTGGTGCACAGTGTGATGTGTTCAGTGGTGTGCCCTTCCTCTTTTCACAAGCTGAAGTCTCCGCTCCTATACCACAGACTGTGGTTGCATTTGTAGATTTAAATTAAATTAAATTAAATAAATAAAAGAATAGTTTTTGGTTCTTTGAGTATTTTATTTTACATGTATGGGTGTTTTGCCTGTGTGTATATATTTGTGTACCATGCCTGTGCCTGGTGCCCTTGGAAGCTAGAAAAGGAAATTGTGCGGATGCTAGGAATCATCAGCTCTGGGTCCGCTGGAAGAGCAGACAGTACTCCTAACTGCTGAGCCGTCTCTCCAGCCTGGCTGATGTTTTGTAAAAGGTAATAACATGGTCACTAATTCAGCTGGCGTCTTTGTAAGGAAAGGAAGCCCACCAAAGAAAGACTACGTGACCACCCAATGAGGAGAAAAGAGCCATTTGCACACCAAGGAGAGAGGCCTCAGGACAGAAAGCCTGTGAATCCTGGCCTTTGACTTATGCTTGAGAAACCTCCAGAATTTTGAGGCAATAAATTCTTGCTTCTGAAGCCATCTAGGCATTCATACACTCTCGGCCACACTAGAAGAGTAACACAGACTATGAACAAACAAACAAGAAAACCAAGAGGAGGTGAGGAGGGCTGTTGAGGGAAATGTAACATAAGTGTAGGAGAGAATAGAGTGTGCAAGTGCCTTCCTCTGACTCTCTCCTGGACATTCAGGGGCCATTCCTGTTAACATACCTGAGCTGATAAGGACACAGTGGAATGGATAAGATATGAAAGCAGGATGTAAAGATAGAAAGACAGTGACACGTGGCCCTTTCTGAGTGAGTGAGGCCTGAGGGGTCCTACATTGTGCAAGGCAGTCAAGTTAACAGGCTCCAAGCTGCCCTGCAGGACCTTGCTTCTCGGGCTTTCTAGATTCCTGATATGGGTCTCTTGGGTAGTTTAGAAGCAAGAAGCTCTGTCTTGATCCCTGGCTTTACCTGACATCTGACTGAATGTCTGCATGACATGATGGAGGCTCACCAGCATGAGCTCTTGGATATAAGCATCAGCCAGAGATTCCTATCTATGTTGTCAACGTGGCCTTCTTCATGTGTTAGGGCAGTCCAGTGGTCCAGCAAACCTTCAGACTGCAGTGCTCTTGTCCCTGTAGGCCTTGACCTATAGGCCCACATCTCAACTCTCACCTCATCTCAGTACCCACCTCCATAGAAAACCAGACATTTCCATTACAGTTCCACCCAGGTCTTAGCCCTTATCTACCTGGTGGGGCTCACCTGATGATGTTACAGCTCGCACTCTGCTGTACTTGCCTTCGCTCTGATCTTTGACCTTTGCAAATGACCTCAGTAGTGGGTAGTTCTAGTGGGGCATATTGGGGAACTTGACACAACTTGACACTTGACACAACACACAGTACTTAAGACCCACCCACTTGCTCTGTTGGGCTCATGTTAAGATTTTACCACAAGCACAAACATAGTCGGGAAGGAGCTGTCCACTCCTTAAGAGATTGTCATTATGGCAAACCCATCACAGAAAATCCCAAAGGGAAAATTGTTTCTGTGAGTAGACAGAGGCTGGGCAAATGATTTTTGTGCAAGATCCCAGTTCAGAAGGCTCTCCATGCCCAAGCATGGCACTGACAAAGTCAGCCTTGTAAGGAGGCCAGGATGAAGTGGAGACACCTTTCACTATTGACTATAGTATTAGCCAACGGGAGACTTTCTGCTTATGAGTATATCCAAATAATGTATCTGACCACCAGATACTGTTTGTAGTCAAAATACATTAATATCCCCACATAACAGATTCCAAGGAGGACAAATGAAATGTTTGAATAACCCAAGTTGCATTGTGGACTACTGAACTCTGTTTTTCACCTTATATTCTTTTTGTTCCTTCCTGCAATCACCCGCAGACATTTCTTAAAATTAGGATAAAAAAAAAAAAACCCGATAACGTCAAAAAGATGAGAAAAGCTAAACTCTGAGAAAACAAAGGGACCATAAATCAGGGAAACTTTGTGGTTACCGGCAAGACACTTTAATTTTGTAGACAAAAGGCTGCATTAAGGAAGAATAATGCAATAATCAAAGGTGAAGGGATCTCCATTGTCTGCAGTCTTTCTCTGTGGGAATTTTCCCACCCCTGACAGCTGTAAAGGGGGGGAGGGGCGCTGGCTGTGGCTGCACCTTTATTCTCTTACCCCTCCACTCCCTGTGTGCCCCCACCCCGCTCCACTCCGTCAGTAAATGTCTGCAATCATATTCTTGAGCTCCTGTGTGATTTCAAGGTTCATCTCTCCCATGCAGCTCAAACACTAATTATCCCAGCTGTAATTAGTAAGATAATTAAATACTGGCTCGCTCATCACTCTACCTTGGGTCGGGTCGTGATTCTCCCAGAAGACCTTGAGCAGTTCCTCAAAGCTGATGTGCTCTGGCTGGTACACAACCCGGACGACTTCGGCGTGGCCAGTTTTTTCTAGAGAGAGACAGAACATACAACCCAATTTTACTGATAACATCAAGTCATTGCAAGCTATTGAGGCTCCAAAGATCCTGCAGATGGAAGCTGAACTTTTTCTCTCTGATGGAAGGGTACAAGTGTAATTGGATTTCAGTTGCTGGTCTCACCCCCAGTCTCTGTCTCCAGTTATAAAAGCACAGTTATCCGCCCTGGAGATTCCCGGGACGAAGACTTCTGTGTCTTTCATATGAGAACTAAACTCCATTTTCATTTTTCTCCCCCACACCCACATTTATTCAGGTGTGTGGGTACATGTGCGTGGGTGTGCATATGGAGACTTCAAGCTGACATCAGGAATTATTCCTGATTGCTGTTCTACCTTATTCACTGAGGTAAGACTCCTCAGTCAAACCTAGACTTGGTAATATGACTAGTCTTGTTGCCGGCTTGCTCTGTCTCTCCCTGCTGCTGGACTTTACAGGTGGGCGCTGCTTTTATATGGGGGTTCTAGGGAATCTGAACCAGTCCTCACCCTTATACAGCAAGTACTTTAACTGCTGAGCCATGTCCCCAACCTGGATTTTCATCTTCTAGTCTCATTTTTATAAAAATGGAGAGCCAGTCAGTCTGACCTGGTGCTCAGGAGTGGAAACTCTGAAAAGGGGACTTTTGCAATTTCTTTTTACATTACCCTATACTACAAGGAGTAGGCTTAGCTGAAGGACAGATAAGAGTAATGCCAGAGAGAGAAACCTTCAGAAATAGACGGAGAACTCATCCCTGTTAGGTAAATTAGTTTGTGGTGAGACCCAATTGCCCTGTTCTGAACACTGAGTCAGAGACAAGCACCCAAGAATTGTATTTGTCTAAGCCCAGTTCCTCTCTGTAGTGAATATCTGTGCTAGAAAATGTCCTTTTGCAGTGTCTACTGTAAGTGGGTTTATTCTCACAGGCAATCCTGAAGATTTGAGAATGGGGAACTAAGTGCATGCCTTTGTGCTTCTTCCAGGTCAAGAACTGTCAAGGTCATGTTCTTCCCTTTGGCCAATCTTGGAATCCTGTAGGAACAGGCCTCCCCCAACCCCCACAATACAATCTCTGTATTCAAATCTTGTACTTTCTCTTTTCTGTCACCTTATGTATCATAAAGAAATTAGCATTGTCCAAAGAGAGGTCTGGCCTTTTCCCTTGATGCCTGAGAGAAAACCTATGAGCTATTTAGTAAAAATGGGGCTGTTCACCATGGACCTCAGGATGAGGTAAAGTACATACAACAGTCTTACAGTAGGTCTGGCCATGCAGAAAGAACAACGATGAAGCCTTTGGTTGACATGCTTTTAGCTAACCTGGAGGCTGAGTCCAAACACAGTGGGGATCACTCTGTTGATCATACTGATAGAATAGGTGGTACTTGCATAAAATCCTGGGACATCAAAGCTTAGGTAGGTCTTGCTGATGAGCAACTGCCATGCATGGATGCTGGAGATTATCCTAGCTCTACTGGAGAAAGATCAGAAGTCCATGGAATCCACCTTGACACTGAACTTCGCCTCCCTGGCTGACCTAGACCCCTGTTCTGCCCTGGTAATAAAGCATGACTATTCTTTCATGTAATTCTGATGGTCCTTCACGCAAATGACCAACCATGAGAGTCTGGGGAGAGCTCTGGACTTAAGCCTCAGTAGGCCAGAGCGTCCACTTGCATGAGGGCTTTCTCACTTTAGTTGTGTCTGACAGCAACTCCCTTTTACAAACCAGACAGCCAAGATACACAGAAGTCAGATCCACCCAAGGCCACACAGCTAGTGGATTTCAGTATTATCACTTAAAATCACGTGCCCACTGAGTCCACACCCAGGGCCACTCGCTCTGTCAAAGAAGAGTGAGCAAGGTTGAATATAGGAAGCCTGAGCCCAGAAAAGAAATAGAAACTCTCTTTCTCTCTAATATTTTTAATATGTGAATTTCTTTTTGATTATAGGAACATTTATGGGTAATGTTAAGCCAAGAAGACGTAAGAAACGTAAGAGGAAAAACAAGGAGCAGATAACACTGCACACTGTAATGAAAGATTGAGCAAATGGCACTTATAATGACTGCATAACACTCCATCAGGTCATCCAGTTACATCTTCATCATTTCTTATCACTAGGCCTTTACACTGAATCCTATTTCTAACCATGGACGTAAATATTTCCCCACACTTCAGAGGCATCTCTAGCCGCAGCTGACTATCTGGAATTTCTGATTCAACATTTATAAATATTGAAAGATTTCTTGGTGTCCAGTGCCAAAATTCTCCTCAGCAAAGCTGGCCACATTTTCCTTCCTCATGGACACCATGAGGGCCAGTATCCCTCGCTGCTATGGTCTTTTTTTTAATCTGTAGCATTCATAGCTAGGGGAGAGGGTTCTGCCTCAGTGGGAGTGGGTTCATGTTACTGGAGTAAACACTGAATCTCATGGTGTTGGCCAATTTAGCTTTTTCTTTGCCCTAATGTTTGTCATGTTCTTTTTTCCATGAGCTATTAGTGGTCACTATAGTAAAATTTTATTATTAATTGGTCGATCCATACAATTATATACCGATGCCATAGTCATAGAATTTAGCATCTGGGCAGATTTTATGTTTATTGCTTGCTTTTTCATTTTCATGTGCATGTGGTATGTATGTGCTTATGTTTGCATGTTTGTATGTATGCATGTGTGGGAACATCTGCAGGGCTGTATGTGCATGCGGAGGCCCGAGGTTGATGTCTAGAATCATCCTGATCCCTTTTCTGCCTTATTCATTGAGACAGGCTCTTGCAGTCAATCCCGAAGATTGCCAATGTCAATTTTGCTGGTCAACTTTCTCTGGGGATTCCTGCTTCCATCTTCAGAGTAATTAGAGTGAGCCACCATGCCCATCCAGTATTTACATAGGTTCTGGGGATCCAAACTATGGACTCACACTGCATGGTAATCACTTTAACCACTAAGACTTTCCCCAATCCCAAAAGTAGACTTTATGCTAACAGATATAAAAGGGGAGGTTGTGGAGAACTTAGAAGATACTGCATGCATAATAGTTGGTGATGGCAAAACACTTTTGGTCTATTACACATCTGATTTAATCATCTGAAATGTCAAAATGAGTGATTTAACTACTAAAGTGATTAGTGACTTGTAATATGAAAAGCATTAACGGGCAGGAGAAATGGCCCAGTGGTAAAGTGCCTGCCTCATAAACATAAGGGCCTTGGTTCAGATCTCAAGTGCCCATATGAGAAAGCTTGGCGTGGTGGCTCCTAACTGTAATGAATGCCAGGGTGTTAGTGGTATGGACAGGTGGCTCCTTAGAACTCATTAGTCAGTTGGCCTAGCCAAATCAACCAGGAGAGACCCTGTCTCAAAAAATACTGTGGAGATAATGGGGAAAGACATCTCATGTTGACCTTTGACCACCACACACATACACATGTACACACACCCACATGAATACATTATGTACTGCACACACACATATGCACACACATTCACAAAGCACTTAGGCCCTCTAAATGTTAAAGATGGTAACAATAGGTTATAAACATGACAGACATATTTGGTATGAAAAGCCTTGAAACCCAATAAGGTATGTACCATCTTTTATTTATTACCTACAAAACTGCTTGAAAGTGCGCTGGTAATGCTGAATAGATGGTGACTTGCCTCATTTGACCCATGGCAGGAGGAAAAAAAGACCAAGACATTTTAAAAAAGGTCACTTGCAAATGTGGAAAGATCCAAGAAGATGTTCATGGACTTTGATGATGCGACCAGGAAATATAGCTCATGAGTGCAACCCCTAGTAATGGGAAAATACCTAAATATGAATGAAATTTACTCTGCCATCTCTACAATGGCAGAGTAGTGTGAGAAACATATACTTGATTAAATGTTACCATTTTGGCTACACAGAACAGTGGCAACCATATGTGCCATCATATAGTGTACAATTTTTGGTGGCTGGCTTATTTCATTTGGCATAATGTCTTCCAGTCCATCTATGCTGTAGTATATGCTGGAAGGTCTTCCTTTCGTCTCATTGTGTGAGTGTGTGTGTGTGTGTGTGTGTGTGTGTGTGTGTGTGTGTATGTGTGCAAACCATGTTTATTTTGTCCATTCATCTACCAATGAACACTTGAGTTGCCTCTGCCCTTTCGCTTCTATTAACAAAGGATACAAATACTGCTATTTACTGGAGCAACACTGCTCCTTCACAGATGAGCAAGCCAAGGTCTCTTTACAAGTTTTCTCACAGAAATCACACATCTAGGTAGCAACAGGATCCAAGCCCACCAAGTTTTAAATGGAGGTAAAATATTTGCCTAGCTAATGACCCTAAGGAGAGATTTTAGAACAGAGGGGCCTGAACTCACTAGGAGAGAGCAAGTGCCACACAAGCAGTGACCTATAGGAAAAGTCACAACTGTGTGGTAATGGATACCCAGGTTCAAAAAAAAAAAAAATAGCTGCCTCTTTTGTGATAGCAATGTAGGATCAGGAAGAATTTCTTTTTCCTAGTGTGTGGGGAATGGTAGGGGAGGTGAGAGAGTAGGTGTACACATGCCAGGTTGCATGTGTGCAGGCCAGAGGGCAACTCTGTGAAGTTGGTCCTCTCCTAATGTTCTGGGGATAAGACACAGGTCACCATGTTTTCAGAGTAAGCTCCATCCTGTGAGCCATCTTGCTGGCCCAGGGAAAAAAGTTCACTGTCTAGCAAACACTTCTAGCTATGATTGCCACCGACATTATTTGTAAAGAGGCTTTAAGAAGCCTGGCCATTTAAAGGAAACCATCATTCAAGTTCAAGCCCCAATTTGCATTGACAAACAGTGCAGAGGGTGCCCTGGCCAAGCTCACCTTTCAGTGTCTTTACTTTATTTCTCCAAAGCAAAAGAACCTGTGCAAAAATACACACTGCAAAGGATCAAAAGGATTCAAGGGACTCAGGAGCTTTATGAAAATGCCCCAGCTTGGCAGGAACGAGCTAATGCGCTGAGCTAATTTCATTCCAGAGGCCAAATTGCAAACACTGTTTTGTGCTTCCTGAGATAAAAAGGCCAGATCTTAAAAATATTTCGAGCTGTGTCTTCACATTCCATCGTGCAAATAGCATGATGGGAGCGATGTGCAAACACGCTTGTTAACAGTTAGCTATAGCACAGCAGGTGGCTTCTCAGTGATGGACAAAAGTATCTTGAAAGGAAAAAGGAGATGGACCGGGTAGGTGCCTTTTCTGGTCATCTTGCTCCTCTGCCTGACTCTCCAGACCCAAAGGAAGAAATGTGACTTCAGAGGAGTGGGAAATGGGCTACTGTTGCCTGAAAACTAAACACCTAGGAACAGATATTGGATGTACACCAGGCAAGGATGGACAGGGGCCACCCAGACAGAGAGGATCCTGGGAGCTTGGGAGGCTAGGTAGCTGGGTAGCCTCTGAGCTATTTAGCTGCTGTATGGCCTCCTGAAGCTCTTCTCTGGGTTTTGGCTTCATTGTCTGCAAAAATGGGAACATTAATAGCTTTGGCTGCATGAGATTATGCTCAAGATTAGTTCTGTCCTAGATTTTTCCCAAACCCACTCAGCCTTCATCAAGATGGAGGTACTTGTAGATTCAACATTGTCCTCTTAGCCTAGTGGCATGCCTTACCCTCCTCACCCCTAAGTCCTATGTGATCCTCCTTTCTCATTACAAAGTGGACAGCTTCCTTGTAATGGAGGACAGCTGTACAAACAGTTCTGCTGTGTGGACATATTGAAACACAGAATGCATCCATATTAACTTTATTAATAATAGCCTTGTTGGTATTGTTATGATTAGTAACTTACTGTTATTTTTTTTAAAAAAAAATTTTTAATGTGAGAATCGGTACTCTTCCAAGATTCTCTAGATAATTTCTAATAGTTCAAAACCCACAGATCTGGAGTGAACGCCTGAACGCCTTGAGGGGCCAGCACTCAGATCTGTTTTCCTCCTTTTTGCACTAGCTCTCTCTGTGGTCAGAAGGCACAGGAGACTCAGAGCCTTCAATGATAGAGGAAACAAAGGTTATTAACTCTTTGCAAAGGTCTGTGATGACAGTGGGGAGCAGGTGGAGAATGGGCACCTCGTATTCTCTAAGAGCAATAACAGTGAGACAGGTAGCATATGCCAAGCTCTTGAGATGAATGGCCCAAGCTGGCCTTCACAAATACCTCGAGGCGGGCAACATTATTATTCCCATTCTTTGGAGGAGGAAACCAAGATACAGAAACCAAGATATCTTTCCCAAATACATACACACACACACACACACACACACACACACACGTGTGTGTGTGATATATGTGTTGTGTATGTGTGTATGTATGTATGTATGTATGTATGTATGTATAATGTGAAGAAGACTAGATTTGAGTTCTGCTAAGATGGCTCAGGGACACAAGAAATGTGAAGATAGTGAAGATGGTATAATGACTGGTCTCCCATCTCTTAGAGTGTCACAGAGTCAGAGAAGGGCATGCTTCTTGTGGCTAGAGAAGGCAGGGATGAGTGTGAAGGAGAGGAGGGATTCCAAGGAGGATAAAGGGAAATAGGCTTGAACTCTCTGTCCAGAGGGGCTCTTGGGGCCCTGTCATTGTTAAAGGTTCACAATTGTCCATTCTCCAGTTACCCACTCCTGTCAATAGGAGAGAGGAACCCTTGTGCATGACTTGCATATTGCTTCTGAATCTCTGTGCGTCTTACAGTATCACTAACACTCCGGGTGGCTGTCAAGATGGATATTACAATGCCCAGTTTTATTGATAGAAAAATCAAGGCTAAGCTCATGAGCAAAGGAGACAAACAAGAACTTAGCAGTCAACAGTGCTCCCCATCCTCTGTACAATGGTATTGGAACCCTGGTCTGGCCCCAGGACCTTCCAAGATAGATGTGATCCCAGTCTTGTTTTCCCACACCCTCCTGGATCCCCTTTTCACCTGATTCCAGATCCCCCATACATAGAACCTCTAACTTGCAATGCAAAACCCCTGTCCACTCCCGGGGCCTCTTGATACCGAGCATTCTCCAGAACCATACAAAGTTGAAGGCCACAAGAAGAGCTGGTACACCACAGTCCAATAGCTTAGCTTGAGGCCTAGTGCTGCAGCAGAGCTGTTCCCCCTGAGGTCACTCAAAGGGTCTCTGTGAGGAAGAGAGCTGCACCCAGAACCCAGTACACAGAAGGTGTTCAAATGATAACGATTCCTCCCTTGGCCCCTCAGCCCCATAGAGTCAGCTCTCTGCAGGTAATACTCATATGCTCCCTGTCTTCAAGTATGTTCTAGTGTCCCATCTAGGATACAGGGAGCTCCTAGAGAGAAGGGACAGTAACAGCTGATCTCTCATTCAGCTCTCTGGGACAGGGCACAAGATACAATGTGAATGAACACACATGGACCAGATAATGAGTTTTCCCACCACCTACCTAGCCTTTGTCCAGATGGAGGCCCATGAAGACCCCCACCCTGTCCACTAGCCTAATGGCACATGCTACGCATGACCTCCCTGCCCCTAACCTCCCAAATCTAATACAAACTCCACTTCGCATCCCAAAATGTGCATCCTACCTCCCAGAGGACGATACCAGATGAACCAAAACAACAATAACACTGTACAGATGGGCCAACAGGATATCTTACTTATTCATTGATTTATAAGCATGAATCAAATCCTACAAAGTCCCACATGCTGTGCCAGGTATTGAGGATTCAATGATGACGAATGGTAATAGAATAACAAGGAGCCCCTGTCCCACGGGCATTGCCTCATGTCGCAGTCTGGGTAAGGAACTGATCTTTTGAATAAAAAGACCAGATCTATTTTATTTACCCTGCAGGCTGAAGGAATGGAAGGCATGAGTTACAGAGGTTTTTTTTTTTTTTTTCCATTAAATAATAACCATTCTTCAATATCCCGCATCCTTTCCCTGCCAACCAGGTTCAGCTGAGCCATGGAACCAAATAAAAGAGCACAAAAAGACCCAGGTGTTTGAAGGGAGAAGACGGGAGAGAGGGTGGATGAATAATATTCCCCTTTCCCACACGAGATTCAAAACACTACTTTTCTCCTGCTAATTAACTACAAAGAGGTAAGGTGTCAGCTCAGTTTCATCTCCAGCTCCCGCCGATAGAAAATGCGATTTCTAACAATGTACTCATTATAAAAAAAAAAAAAGTCCTAATACATCAAAATTGGATGCCCTGTGGAGTTCATTATAGGATCTGAGGAGCATCTATGCTGCCATTTTATCTTGGCTTTCTTCCTTTTGTCTCATCCGTCACTTAGAGCATCCAATGGAAAAAGTAAGCTTTAAAAAGCATCCTATTGATTGAAACATAGGGGGAAAAAATCTGTTAGAATGACTGTATTTTTTTTTTTTTAAATCTGGTCGTCCATGGGGAGACATGCTGGGAGTTTTGGAATCTGCTGGTGGGTATTTTATATGGACATATCATCCTGAGACTCTTCTCTCAGAGGACTGCTATAATGGCAGGCGAGTACTTGCTGAGGAAAATTCCCCAAGAATGCAGATTGTGGTTCAGTTTAACTTTTGGTAACACTAGAGGTTTCCTACCACTGAATGTGGAGGTGCAGGTTGGGAAATAGGATGGGAACAGGCAGTTTACTTGCTTTTGCTTGCAACATGCTGATAGCAGAGGCAGCCACCACAGGGTGGGCTGGGTTTCCAGGACAGCGAGTGTATGAAGGGTCGATGTATGGAGTAGCTGATGTTCACCTTGCAGAGTATCACTAACATCTCCCTACCATGAAACAGGTAGGCGGTATAAGATATCAGCAGACAAGCCTGCCAGGCACAGGCCTTTCAGAGCTTAAAAAACACATGCAAACTTAACTGGATGGCCTGCTATTAACACAGGTATTGCACACTGAGAAAACAAGACAGGAACAGATGAGATTAGACCCCTCGGTATGAAATGGCGTGCCTGGTCATGATGGTTTCTGTGTGGGATACACAATGAGAGTAGGTCACAACTACTGTATCTAGGTACTTGGGTACTTTTTGAAACACTTAGTTATTTTATTTTATGTACATGAATGTTTTGTTTGCACGTATGTATGTGTATGCATGTAAATCTGTGTGTTCCTGGTATCCTTGTAGACTGGATGAGGGTGCTAAATCCCTTGAAACTGGAGTTATGAGCTGCCAGGTAGATACTAAGAACTGAACCCAGGTCCTCTGCAAGAACAGCAAGTTCTCAAAACCATCTTCCATCCCCTGTGGAGCCTTTCAAAACTCATCCTCACCACTGCCCCTTGACTTCCAACTAGAATTCCAACCCAGGGTACCTGAGGATAGGCCTGGGCATTCTCAAAACCTCTATGGGTACTTCTTTTCAGACCTGGAAGGGGAATAGGGCATTTTGAACACAAGGCTGTAAATAGTCTCAGAATTTTAAGGGTCTTAAAGGTCACCTACATATTGTATCTTACCCTACTGCACCATCCTTCCACACAGGGTGCACACTGCTGCCCAAAGTAGCTCATAGCACTGCTAGAATATCGTAGTTGCTGAAAATTTCATCTTTCCTGAGTCAAAATCTACCTCCTTGTACACTGGGACCAAGTTGTGCCTTTTAGAAAATATTCACCTCTCCACAATGACTCTCCAGAAGGCTCAAGCTTCAAAGCATTGTGGGTTGTTAAATGGACACTGACTATGAGTCAAAAGCCCTACACCTGAGGCTCAGATAACAGACATTTACTTCCTTTTTAACCACAAGTTGTTTGTCTGTAAAATAGGGATGCCAATACTGTCTCATCCATTCTGTATTAACTACTGTGTCATAAGTCTTCAAACAGACAGGCAATGGAAAGCAGTTTGGGAATGTACCTGCTGAAATAAAATCTACACCCCGTTCTTTAGTTACTGAATCTATTGCTATTACCACACACAAAGAATGATGAGCCACATTATAATTCAGCTTCATTCCTTCATCCCCAAAGGATTCTAAGATTTAGGATCTGGGTTTACACAGGTATTGGTAGGATCAACTCTTGGGTGGGTTTATCTGGGTAAGCTGTTGAGAGCAGGTTTGCAATAGAAAGTGTTTGTGCTCCCCGAGGAATAGAAAACAGCCAGAGACAACCCCCCACCCCTGATACTAGGGTGAAAATCTAGTCGGGTACTTTTTCATACTCTTAAAAAA